>CAUYRT010057663.1:0-44678 GCA_963574885.1 Lepilemur ruficaudatus
TAATTGGCCAACTAAAAATATATAGAAAAAATTAGCTGGGCATGGTGGCACATGCCTGTAGTCCCAGCCACTCGGGAGGCTGAGGCAGAAGGATTGCTTGAGCCCAGGAGTTTGAGGTTGCTGTGAGCTAGGCTGATGCCACAGCACTCTAGCCTGGGCAACAGGTGAGGCTCTGTCTCAAAAAATATATATATACCCAGGAACCACATCTCCCTCCTGAGTGGGTTGTCCTTAGTCTAGAACAGAATTCTCATCTGGATCTGAGGTGGAGATTTGAAAGCTGCCACTTGGACCGGGTGTGGTGGCTCACGCCTGTAATCCTAGCACTCAGGGAGGCTGAGGCAGGAGCATTGCTTGAGGTCAAGAGTTCGAGACTAGACTGAGCAAGGGTGAGACCCTGTCCTACTAAAAATAGAAAGAAATTAGCTGGGCAACTAAAATAGAAAAAAAAAATTAGCTGGGCATGGTGGCCCACGTCCCAGCTACACGGAAGGCTGAGGCAGGAAGATCTCTTATGCCCAGGAGTTGGAGGTTGCTGTGAGTTAGGCTGACGCCACGGCACTCTAGCCTGGGCAACAGAGCGACACTGTATCTCAAAAGAAAAAAAAAAGGAAAAGAAACTTGCCACTTAACCCGGCCCTCACCAGACCACCCCTTTCTCTCTGGGGGACCTAGACAAACCATCCCCAGCCCCATCCAATCAATGCCACACTTCCAGACCCCTGGCTCCTTCACAACTCAGGAGTCCTGACTCCTAGCTCACACTTTCTTAGGCACCCACAAATCTGGATCCCTAACCCGGTCCTTCCAGGGCTCCCGGAGTCTGAGCCTTCACCCTTTGCAAGACATAAGCCCCCTCGCTTTAGGGCACGAGTGGCCCAGGCCTCTGACCACAACAAACCCATGGGGGCGCTGGAGTCCAGGCCTCAGCTCCTACTCTCCAAATACAGAGAAGTCCTAGCCTCAACCCTTAGGGGACCCAGGAGTCGGGGGTTGGGGGGGCCCAGCCCCTCCCCTCAGCTGTGGGGGCAGCTGAGCCAGGGGTCAGGCTGTGGTGGGGAGGCCAGAAGGGGCGGGGACAACCGGGATTGGGAGGGGAGACAGCGGCGTGGGCGGCTGGCAGAGGGAGGGAAAGCCCAGCAGAGAGGAAAGAGAAACCGGGAGAGGAAGGAAGAAAGTGAGAAAGAAAGTCCAAAAGAGAGAGGGGAGGAAACAGCAGACGTGGAGAGCCAGAGAGAGAGAAAGAGAGAGAGGAAGAGATTGAATGTGAAAGCGGGGAGGAGGAGGAGAGAAAGAGAGAGACAGAGAGAGAGAGAGAGAGAGAGAGAGAGAGAGAGGGAGAGAGAGAATAAGAGACAGGAGACAAAGAGACCAACGGAGAGTGCCAGTAAGCAGGTGAGAAGAGACTGAGTATGAGAGACAGCACCTAAGGGACGAAGGAGGCAGAAGACTGTCCTCTTGTCCCCTGTCATTGGGACCCCAGAGCTGGGTAAGTTCCCTGGCTGGGCTGGGAGGGACTGCCTGGGTGCACATTCCTGATGTCGCAGGGCCTGGCTTGGGGAGCTGGCAGGGATGGTTTGGGGGTATGTGTGGGAAGGCAGGAGACAGGCAGCCGGAAGGAGGCAGGGAATGGAGGGTCCCTAAGCACAGAGAGGGTCAAATTCCTGGCCAGAGTACAGTGACCAGGAATAAAGGAGCCCCTATTCTCTGGCCTGGGCTGTAGACAGCTGCCCCCTCCCGCAGCTGCCAGGGCCGCCTACCTCTCTTGGCACCACTCTTGGTATGCGGTCCCAGGCCATGGCCTCCCCAGCTCCCCAGGCCCCAAACAACAGACTCTTTCTCCTTGGCCTCCTCCGACCACCGAGCCCCTGACCCCATCTCTGTCCCAAGCTGGGTCAGCCGCAGAGACACAGCCCCTTTCTTTCTCTCCCCAAGCCCTTGATGGAGGAGGGCAGACCTCGGAGCAGCCTCAGCCTGGCCAGCAGCGCCTCCACCATCTCCTCGCTCAACAGCCTGAGCGCCAAGGTTCGGGCTTCCCGGTGGTAGGGATGGGGAGGAAGGTGGGGCTCTGGGCCACCCATCTCCAGTTTCCTAGCCCTGGGTTCTGGGTCACTCCAGGGACTCTGGTTGTTAAGAACGAGGATCCTGTTTGGATGCAGTGGCTCATGCCCGTAATCCTAGCACTTTGGGAAGCTGAGGCAGGAGGATCGCTTGAGGCCAGAAGTTCCAGACCAACATGGGCAATCTCAAGACCCCATCTCTACATAAATTCGAAAGATTCGTCAGGTGTGGTGGCACGTGCCGATAGTTCCAGCTACTCAGGAGGCTGAGGCAGGAGGATCGCTTGAGCACAAGAGTTTGAGGTGGCATTGAGCTGAGATGATGCCACTGCAACTCTAGCCTGGGCAACAGAGTGAGACCCCGTCTCAAAACCAAACAACAAACCCAGAAGAACAAGGATCCTGAGCAACAGGGTCTGCCAGACCTAGTAAAGTCCCAAATTACCCACCAGCCACAGCTAGGAATTAAGAGGCACTCCCAGCTCTGTCCCCACCCCTTGTATTTTCCTAATTCAAAGCCAGAGTAACAACCTCCCTTGACCCTGGTTGCTAAGATAAGGCCACTCCCCAGCCATGAGGCCCCTCGAGTTCTCAGAAGCAGTGGCTGTTCTAGATCAGGGCTGGGACTCCGTGCCCCATCTCTAGCCATCCAGTCTACCCACTAATGGGATCCGGCAAGGAAAGACCCTTCTCTGACAATAAGGCCCATGGGTCCCCAAGATACATGTGTCTCAAATTAGCACCTCAGCCAAGAGTTTAAGGATGACACTCATTTCCTTGTTCTGCCTTTCCCATCACACATTTTGTTTCCCAAGTTCAGAGCCCAGAGATTCGATCCCAGCCTTGGTCAGCATCCCTCTGGGCAAGGGTGTCCTGCGGCAATGTGGCCACGGATATCCGGGGTATGTGTGTATCAGGAGAGGCAGCTCTATCTGGGCAGGAGAAGGAGACCTGAAGGCCCCTCTCCTTGCACTTGGTTGCTAAGGGATGTCACTGTCTGGCACTGAGGCATCCTTTGATTCACCAGGGACCCAGCATGGAAATTTCTCCCGAGTATGGGGACCTCCCAGCTGAAATTCCCAGTTCAGACCCCAAAGGCTCTATTCACCTCTGGCTCTGGTAGCCAAAGGCATCCTCTTCTTGGCAGTGGACCCTTGATTCCCAAATTCCTTCCAAACAGTCTCTTCCTTGCCTCTGAACACCTCCCTCTGCCCATCAAAAAAGAGTCTCTCAACTCTGCACCATGAACACCCCCAATTCTGATCTCTAAACGCAGCCCCCTCCTTGGCCTGGTTTATTTGTTTCTTTCTTTTTTATTGAGACAGAGTCTCCGTTGCCCTGGGTAGTTCACAGTGGCATTAGCCTAGCTCACAGCAACCTCAAACTCCTGGGCTCAAGCGATCCTCCTGTCTCAGCCTCCCGAGTAGCTGGGACTACAGGCATGCACCACGATGCCCAGCTAATTTTCCTATTTTTGGTAGAGATGGGGTCTCAGTCTTGCTCAGGCTGGTCTCAAACTCCTGAGCTCAAGTGATCCTCCCTCCTCGGCCTCCCAGAGAGCTAGGATTCAGGTGTGAGCCACCATGTCCTGCCCTTGGCCTGGTTTCTAAGGGCAACTGAGTGAGGGCCTACCTCACTTCCCCCATCCCATCCCAAAGCCCTCCTCCCCCATTCACTTCTGTCCCCTTCTCTCCTCAGAAGCCCACCCGGGCAGTAAACAAGGTCCACGCCTTTGGGAAGAGGAGCAATGCACTCCGAAGGGACCCCAACCTCCCTGTGCACATCCGAGGCTGGCTGCATAAGCAGGTGGAGTTGGCGGGAGAAGGAAGAGGCCACTAGAGTCTGTGCCCCTGGCTGTCCACTGTTTCTCTCCTTCGGAGTCCCCAGATGTGTTTCTTTTTGCTATCAGTGCCCCTCTGCTTATTCTGTGATTGTTTCATTCATTCATTCATTCAATGACTACTTCAGCCCTAGGCCACACACCATGCAAATAAGACAAGCAAGTATCTATATTACATTCAAGATTAGGGTGGGGCAGGAACAGATAAGAAATTAGCAAATAAATAAATGGTCTCGATCATCTGATTGTAGGAAGTGCTGTGAAGAAATAAGACATGGGGATATGCTTGGAAGTGGCCGAGGGATGCGAGCTGGGTTTGACCCATGGTCAGGGAAGTGCTCCCCGAGATGACAATTGAGCTGAGATCTAAATGGCAGGAAGTAGCCCACCATGCTGAGATCGGGAGGCAGAGCTCACCCAAAAGGAAAGACCCTGTGCGGGCAAAAGCTTGGTGTTCAGAGTGAGGCAAGGCAGAAGAGACAGTAGGGGTGGCTGAGCAGTGGTTCTCAAAGTGTGGTCTCTGGACCAGCAGCATGACATCACCTGGGAACTTGCTAGAAATACAAATGATCAACCAAATCAGGAACTCTGGGGCTGGGGCCCAGGAATCTGGGTGGTAACACACCGTTCCAGTGATTCTTACACATGCCAAATCTCAAGAGTCCCTGCAAACCCGTAAACTGGGGTAAGGAATTTGAGATTTATTCTAAGTGTGACAGCAAGCTCTGTTTTGAGAAGGGGACTCCCATGGTCTAACACAATTTTAAAACATCATGCTGGCTTCTACGGGAACAGATTGAGGAGAAGAGGGGCATGAGGTTAGAGATGGTGGCATGGTCCAGGCAGAGGCGATGGGGAGACACAGGATTCAGTGCCAACTTCCTGGCCTCGCTGTGTCTCATGCCCCAGGAATTGGATCAAGCAGGTCTCTGGATATAAAGCCCCTGCCCATGTGTGGTGCATTATCTCATCCAAGCCTCTCTAAAACTTCTCAGTCCCCAACTGATAGATGAGAAAACACAAAGGTCCCAGTGGGGAAATGACTTGTTTAAGGACATAGCTTGAAGGTGCCACAGGTAGGAGTAGAACTCAGGTCCAACTGTGTCCAGAATCTATGTCAGCTCAGCCACCAAACACTGGCTTCCAGCTCTCTGAGTCCATTGCATCAAAAGTGCGTCTGTCCCTCCCCTCTCTCTGGGTCTCTGTCCCCCTGGCCCTATGTTTCTGTCTCCAGTCTATGTCTCTGTTCCTCTCTCTCCAGGTCTCTTTCTCTCTCTAGGTCTCTGTCACCACCGTCTCTGTCTTCATCTCCTTTTTCCTCTTCCCTCCACTCAGGCCCCTCCTCCCACCTCTCTCCCCAGGACAGCTCTGGGCTCCGGCTCTGGAAACGCCGCTGGTTCGTCCTCTCCGGCCATTGCCTCTTCTATTACAAGGGTCAGTGACCCGGCTGGCATAGGGTGGGAGGATCCCCCTCCCACTCGCCCTTAACTCTGGCCACTTGGCCTCCTGACCCCTGTGTGACCCTGACTCCAGCCCCCCTCTTTGCAGACAGCCGCGAGGAGAGTGTCCTGGGCAGCGTCCTGCTCCCCAGCTACAGTATTAGGCCGGATGGGCCAGGAGCCCCCCGAGGGCGGCGCTTCACCTTCACCGTGAGTCTGTCCATCCCCACGGGTGCTAGGTCCATATCTCTCAGGGAAACTCTTAAGTCCCAGCAAGCCCTGGAGTATTCATTACTGGAGATAAAAGGTCTTGACCAGAATCAGTGGCACCCTTCTTTTTAGAGGGCCCGGTGTCCAGTCCTAAGCCTCCTCTTCCCACAGGCAGAGCACCCGGGCATGAGGACCTACGTTTTGGCCGCTGACACGTTAGAGGACCTGCGGGGCTGGCTGCGGGCGCTGGGCCGGGCCTCCCGCGCAGAGGGAGATGATTGGTGAGTAGAGGTCAAGGCCCCTGACCCTGGACCTTCATCCTGAGTCAGTCTAGTCACCCCAAACTTCTGTCCTCGTAGGCCCTGTCCTCTTGAATGTCCAATCTCTAGTCTTCTAGCTAAGGCGACTGGATCTTCCAGACCCCACCTGCAGGGAACTTCCAACCGGCAAAGTCTTTCTCCCTTAAGCTCTGCCCACTGTCTTGTTAAGCACCGCCCCCAGGTGACCCGCCAATCAGGGAGTCTGGTTGACTCTCTCAGCTCTGCCCCCTGAGTTATCAATGTTCCACACTCTCTGATTGGCTCCCTCTGAAGTCTCCATCCCTGAGCTGCCACCTAATCAATGTCAGATAAAAGACAATGTCAGATTTTTCTTTTTTTCCATTTTTTCCTGGTCCACACACAATGTCAGATTTTTTTTAAATGTCAGACGGTCCCTTAGGCTCTGTCCGGGCCTGCTCCAATTCTCAGGCTGGGGACTGGCTCAGACTATCTCATAGTCCGGGGCATTGGGTCCAGCAAACTAGATGGACCTTGTGAGTCAGCACAAGTCACTTCCACATTCGGAACCTCAGTTTCCCCAACTGCAAAATGGGGACAATGACTGATAGTGCACAATCTCCCCTTTGTGGGGGGGGGTCTCTGTGTCCTCAACTGTAAAAAGAGAACAGGGCTGTCATGAGGTTCAAAAGAGTGATGTGATTTTCTGTGTCCACTCGCTAGTGGGCAACCCAGGTCACCCGGGCGTCGCCAGCCTGGGGAGGGCCCTGGCGGCCCCGGTGGTCCTCCGGAGGTGAGCAGAGGGGAGGAGGGGCCCATCTCAGAATCACCGGAGCTGGCCCGACTCTCCAGAGCCCGTGGCAGACGAGGGCTGCTCGCTCCCAGCCCCACAGCGGACCTCCAGGCTGGACTGCTGGTTCAGAGGGCCAGGAGCCCAGAGTGAGTGGGACCCAGTTGGGGGCGGGGCCAAGGGCGGGGCGGGGGGCTAGTGAGCGCTTTCTGTTGGAGTGTGTGTGGGTTCCTGGGGTTCGGTGGTGGGTCACAGCCCATCGGGTAGAAGTTCTAAGGAGGAGTTGCCACCAAGGGGAAATTATGCAGAATCTGGACAGTAGAGGATTCTACTCCAGAGGGACAGTAAGACATGTCCCTGAGGCTGACTGGATGGGTAGTGAGGTCGATGGAGAAGGCTCTGGTTGACTCAGTTCCCCATTCTCTCCTTTCCCACAGCCTGTTCACACCCCTCTCGCGCCCTCCCTCTCCTCTGAGCCTCCCCCGACCCCAGTCCGCTCCTGCACGACGACCCCCTCCTTCCTTAGGAGACACAGCACCCCCTGCCCGAACTCACACCCCCCTGAGTCGCATTGATGTCCGGCCTCCTCTAGACTGGGGCCCCCAACGCCAGACTCTCTCCCGGCCTCCCACCCCCCGCCGAGGACCTTCCTCTGAGGCCGGGGGAGGAAGGCCCCCCAGGAGTCCCCAGCCCTGGAGTCGGGAGCCCAGAACACAGGTAAGCAGAGAGGTGAGGGGGAGAGGACTACATCTCCCATCAGGTCACTGGGCTGCCTTTCCATACTAGTCTCTGGCCTTCGCTCGTAAAGCATCATGGGGACTGTAGTCCAGGGGACTCGGCCAAGGCAGTGCTGTGAGAGGTAGAGTGGTTTGCGTCTGCCTTGTGTCCCCAGTTTATCTTTCCAAGTTGGCCGCCTGCCGTTTTCTCTGAGCATCATGGGATTGTGCCCAGAATATCCATAGCTAACCGCAAATGTGAGAGTGAGAAGGTTGCAAATTCCATCAGCCCTGGCGCTGTTTTGCCAGGCTCGTCCATTTAAGACCCTCCTCAGCGGGGCGCGGTGGCTCACGCCTGTAATCCTAGCATTCTGGGAGGCCGAGGCAGGGGGATCATTTGAGCTCAGGAGTTCGAGACCAGCCTCAGCAAGAGTGAGACCCCATCTCTACTAAAAAAATAGAAAGAAATTAGGTGGACAACTAAAAATATATAGAAAAAATTAGCCCGGCATGGTGGTGTATGCCTGTAGTCCCAGCCACTCGGGAGGCTGAGGCAGGAGAATCACCCAAGCCCAGGAGTTTGAGGTTGTTGTGAGCTAAACAGACGCCACGGCACTCTAGCCCAGGCAACAGAGTGAGACTGTCTCAAAAAACAAACAAATAAACAAACAAACAAAAAAAATCCTCTGTGTCCCCACAGTGATACACAGCTGGAGAGCTGGTAGTTGAGGAAGTTGGTTCGGGGGGCCCAGTTCTGAATCTCAAAATATCTCCTAAAGCACTTCAATTCTGGACACACCTACCATAATATTTTTTACTAAGACAATGCTGATTTTTAAACATCTCTGTGTCAATGTTCCTCCCAGGCACCCTCTGGCTCCTCGACTTATCTCCAGCTGCCCCCACGGCCCCCTGCGACCCAGGCCTCCATGGTTTTATTGGTAGGTACCCTGGGGCACCCCAAGTCTACCAGAGCCCCCCCCTTGCTTTCTTTGCTATGAGGAATGTCATCTCCTGGCCTTGGGTGCCTAGAAAACACGAGATATTTCAAGGTCCCTGAGTGGCTTCTTATTTAGTTTCCTGTGGCTGCTGTAATGAGGCACCAAAAACTGGGTGGCTTAAAGCAACAGAAGTTGATTCTTTTTTTTTTTTTTTGAGACGAAGTCTTGCTTTGTTGCCCAGGCTAGAGGGAATGCCATGGCCTCAGCCTAGCTCACAGCAACCTCAAACTCCTGGGCTCAAGCGATCCTCCTGCCTCAGCCTACCGAGTAGCTGGGACTACAGGTGCAAGCCACTGAGCCCGGCTAATTTTTTGTTTCTGCTTTTAGTTGACTGGCTAAGTTTTTCTATTTTTAGTAGAGACGGGGTCTTGCTCTTGCTCAGGCTGGTCTTGAACTCCTGACCTCAAGTGATCCTCCTGCCTCGGCTTCCCAGAGTGCTAGGATTACAGGCGTGAGCCACCATGCCCAGCCCAGAAGTTGGTTCTTTCGTGGCTCTGGAAACCAGAGGTCTGAAGTCAAGGTGTCAGTAGGGCCATACTCTGCCTGAAGGCTGTAGAGAGTATCTTTCTTTGTCTGTCTGCTAGCCTCTGGTGTTTGCCTGCAAGCCCTGGCATCCTTCGGCTTGCGGCTGCATCATCCCAGTCTCTGCCTCTGTAATCTCATGGCCATTTTCCTTTGTGTTTGTTGGTGTCTCTCTGTCTCCTCAAATAAAGACACCAGGATGACTTCATTGTAACTTAACTGACATCTGCAAGCACCCTATTTCCAATTGAGGTCACATTTTCAGGTACCAGGAGTTGGGACTTAAACATATCTTTTTGGAGGACACAAATTCACCCTCAACAGTGCTTAAGGATTTTCAGCTTGCAAGGGTGGGGACTTTCCTACCAACGAGGCCTAGGAGGGCTTGAGGCCCCTTCTGGGCCTTTCAGGAACTACTTATGGTAAGGGAGGGACAGAGAGGAGGGACTCTCATTCTTTAAAAGTAGGATCCATGGAGACCACAATCAAAGCAGTGTGCTAGTGGAATGGCCGCTCCATTGCAAGGGGGTTACGGGGTGGAGGGTGTAGTCATGCCTGAATCTTCAGTCTCTCCATGTATTTCCACTGTGCTGGTTGCTCCTGAGAACCTGGTAGCTAGCAAGGAACTTCTGAAGCCACAGTACCTGATGGAGCTCTGTGCATACATTTCTTGCATATTTGAGGCAGCCCTACTAGACCCTTCTTTGCTCTAGTTGCATGGATGACATCATTCCTACCAGCATTGTGTGCAGCGGGGAGGACTTATAGCGAACAAGCTTCGCTTGAGGGCAACTCTTGTTTGGGACCAGCTTGAGCGTAGTCCCTAGCTATGGGGCCTTTACAAAGTCTCCTGCTGAATTTGAGGCAGCTCTCTTAACAAGGAATGAGGCCTAATGCCTGGTCTTCTGCCCTTCTCTGGCATGTGGGGTGGGGTTAAGGGGTGATGCATGACAGCAACACAGGGCTTGAGCTCAGGGCGCAAGCCAGGCCTATTTGGTCAGCTTTTCAGGAGGCTGAAACCCTAAAGTGAAACTTACTGAAGTCTGGATTCTGGGTTACAGGGATAGGGGAGTCACTCCCTAGCAATGGGACCTATTGTGGCTGCATGAAACCTGGGATGCAGTTGCTAAGGAAGGTCATTCTCTAATGGGGCTTATTGAGATAGGAGTCCACGTTTATTCTTCTCCAGATAGAAGCCAGCTTTCCTGTAACCATGAATCAATGAATAAATCAATAGGAAGAGAGTGGATCCCTTAATGGATCGTTACAGGAAAGGTGGCTTCAGGTACTGTGGCTTCAGAAGTTCCTTTGCTAGCTATCAGGTTCTCAGAAGCAGCCAGCACAGTGGAAATACAGAGCAAAGCTGTTCTATATTGGCTACTGTGAATGACGTTTGCAATGAACATGGGCCTATAAATTCTCTTTGAGTTCCTGCTTTGAATTCTTTTGGATATATACCTTCTTGATAGTCTATATAGCTATTTGAATGGTTCATTATTCCAGAATAAGATCCTTATTTTGTAATTATATTTTCTAGTTATTGATACTATTATGTTTTGTAGATTTATCTTATATCTAGTATCCTTGCCAAAGTCCCTTATGCCTTCTAATCATTCATCGCTTCTGTTGGTTCTTAGGGTAGATGAGCGTATCTTCTGTAAATAATGGTAGTTTTTGTCTTTCCCCTTCCTCTCCTTACACCTTTGGTGTTTTTCCCTTTTCTTTTCTTATAGCATGGTCAGGATCTCTAATACTGTGTTAAACTGTAGTGGCAGTAGTGAGTATCCTTGTTTTATTCTTAGTCATAAAGAAAATATCTAAAGTTTCTTCATTAAGTGTAATGTTTGCTATGGCTATTTGATAACAGAGCCCATTGAGTCTTCCTGAAGCCAAGAATCAGGCAACTTGTCTACTGAGGTTTGCAAAAGCTTAGAAGAAGCTAATAAGGAGATGGGTGCCTGTCCCAGTAGAAACAGGGCTTGGCTCAGCCCCGAGTTACAACAGGGGACAGGGACAGACAAATCCTTATTGTCTTTTCTCCCTCTTCTTAGCCGGCTCCTCCCCTGGAGTCAACCTTCCACCAAAGCTTGGAGACAGATGTAAGTTCTCACTGATCCAACCCCTGCTGAGTTCCCAGAGTTGGGGAGAGAATGTTCTAGAATCATATTCTAGGGTAGGGAAACAGCCAGATCTAGTCCATAAATAGCTCTTGCTCTCATTTCTCCAGACTCTGCTGACCAAGTTGTGTGGACAGGACCGACTCCTGAGGAGGCTACAGGAGGAGATAGACCAGAGGCAGGAGGAGAAGGTACCCTGGGGCTGGGTGGGGGCCCTTAGCGCTTCCCGACTGTGGGAGGCAGGATGCCAGCTGGATGTGGAGAATATGGGAGGACACCTTTTCTCCCTCCTTGGGGCTGCGTGTGTCTTCAGAAGTCTAACCACCTTCCCTCTTGCTGCAGGAACAGCTAGAAGCTGCCCTGGAGTTGACCCGGCAGCAGCTGGGCCAGGCAACCAGGGAGGCTGGGGCTCCAGGGAGGGCCTGGGGTCGTCAGCGCCTCCTGCAGGACCGACTGGTCAGTGTGAGGGCCACCCTTTGTCACCTGACTCAGGTGAGCATCAGGGGAGGGGGCACACCCTCCCAGGAGGCCCCAGGACTATACAGTTGTTATGAAGGGGACCTGCCCTGTAGGAAGGCAGTTCTTGAGAATTCTGTCCTCTCCAAATTTCAAACCAATAATCTTAATCATCCTAGAGGGTGAGGAGCAAGCAATCAGGAAACAGCACAAGTTAATTTAGCAGTTTAAGAGAGTGATTTCGATATGGGCTTTCTGACTTTGAATCTCAGCTCCTGCTCTTTGTAGCTGTGTGGCTTTAGAAAAGTTACTTAACCCCTCTGGGCCTTAGATGCCTCCTGTGTAAACTTGAGATAATGATATTTACTTGGTTGGGTCATTGTGAGGATTCCATTAATATATGTAAATGAATAGTCAACATTTAAGGTACCTGATTTAACACTTAAGGTACCTGGTAGGTGGTAAGCAATATTTAAGTGTCAGCTGTAATTATTATCAAATGGAAAATGGAGACAATAAGAGAAGCTACCTCACAAGAATTAAATGAATGCTGAAAACAGTGCTATTAACAGCACATGGTAAGTGCTCCGTATGTGTTAGCTGCTGTCATTATTATTATTAGCAGTAGTAATTGTAGCAAAGTGCTGACAAGGAGGTTCTGCTGTCCAGGAGCGCCAGGCGTTGTGGTCTTGACTGTCCCCCCAGTTCATTAGATTTGTAGACTTTGCTGCCTTAGGGGAGTGCAGAAGTAACTAAGGGGGTCCAGGGAATGTCTACACTAGCAGCATGTTGGCATTGCAGGTTTCATATAGACGGTGGGGTTCGTAGTTGTCCAAGCCAAGAGGCCCGTGGGAATTGTAGTCCAGGCACCCTAAAGGTGCCCGGGATCAGGCCTCCCTGCCTCATCCTCGCTGGGAAAAGATGGAATGGGGAAAGATCTGGTGGGTGAAAAGGTTAGTTAATCTTGTGTCTCCCCCTTTCTGGGACCTGAGGAGCGAGAGCGGGTTTGGGACACGTACAGAGGCCTGGAGCAGGAGCTGGGCACCTTAAGAGAGACCCTCGAGTACCTGCTGCACCTCGGCTCTCCCCAGGTATGTCTCTGCTGGGAGGGCCCAAGCTCCACCCTCCACTCCCAAACTCCGCCTGGAAACTCTTTCAGTGTGCAAGCCCCGCCCACAGAACACAGGCCCCTCCCACTCCATGCCAAGCCTCTCCCCCTCTCTGTCCTTTCATTCTAAGCCCCTTATGGTAGTTAAGATCCTGCCCTTCGTTTTATGACCTGCTTTCAGATTCAGAGCCACTCTACCCTTTCTTTCTAAATCTGCCCTCTCCTTGAAGCCCTGCTCTCGCCAGCAAAACCCCACCGCTCAGCCCTGCCTCCTCCAAGTTCCTCTCTTTCGTCCTGCATCCTGATCTCTGCTGTTAAACTGATCCTATAGAGTTTCTGAGTCTAAACTCAATCTCTCCGTTCTAGTCCCACTTCTAAAATATATACCTCATTGCTTAGCCTCAGACCCTGTTTCTTCATTGTAAGTCTAGCCGCCGAATTCTATGTTTTTGCTTTTAGCTATGTATATCTAAATCATATATGTTTAGTTAAAAACACTGATGGACCAGCCAGGGGCAGTGGTTCATGCCTGTAACCCCAGCACTTTGGGAGGCTGAGGTGGGAAGATCACTTGAGGCCGGGAGTTCAAGACCAGCCTGTGCAACATAGTGAGAACCCCCCCACCCCAACCCCTGGTCTCTACAAAAAATAAATAGCCGAGCACGGTGGTGTGCACCTGTAGTCCCAGTTACTTGGGGAAACTGAGGTGGGAGGATCGCTTGAGCGCAGGAGTTCGAGGCTGCGGTGAGCTATATTTAGGCCACTGCACTCCAGCCTGGGCCACAAAGCGAGACCCTGTCTCAAACAAACAAACAAAGCTGCAGTTAATAAGTCAGGTAGCCTGATGTTGCCACAAGGTTAGACAAATGAACCTAAGGACTAGGACAGGGTACGGTATTTGAGACAGACTCATATATTTATATGGTAGCCTATTTATGACTGCAGTAACACTCCAGGGCAGTGCAGAAAAGACAATCTGTCCAATTCAATTGGCTATCAATATGGAAAAAAAATAAACCCTGATTCCGTAAACATAGCCCAGCTGATTTCAGACCCTTTCTGTGGCCCCCTTGCATTTTCCCACCTTTGAGTGACAAATTCCTTTCCTCCCCCAGGACAGAGCATCAGCTCAGCAGCAGCTGTGGATGGTAGAAGACACACTGGCAGGTCTGGGTGGCCCCCAGAAACCGCCCCCCCACACTGAGCCAGAGCCCTCTTCTCCTGCGCTCCAAGGCGAGGAGTCCTCAGAGAGGGAGGTGAGAGGCACACATCTTTCTCCCCATCCCCAGCTTCCTGTCCCCTCTGTCCCTGGCCCAACCCATTCCCTACCCACCCCTTCTCTCTCCCTTGAGCAGCTAACCAACCTCAGGCAAGTATCCCAACCTCTGGAAGCTCTTGTTTCCTTGTTTGTTATGTTGCCATCATAGTCCAGTGATGTGCTGAGGCCAGATCCTAACAGCTCCCAAGAGCCACCTGTGTGTATTTATCTCCAACTCCACGTTCCGTGATGTCATGCTGGTAGCCAGAAATCAATCACCATAGGAGTATTTACACCACAGCCATTGGCAAACTACAAATTGGGGTACTTTGCCTCCAGAGAGATGTTTGTTAAACATTTACCAGACACCACTGCTCAATGGTCATAACTGGAAAGTCCGGACACACAGTAGGGGATGCTCAGGAGGCAGGAGCCACTGTTGCCACAGCTGGGTTAGAGCCACTGCTGGGTCAGACCTTCAGACCATGTATCCAAAAGGACTGGGTTCAGATCCCAGCTCTGCTATCTTTGTGACATGAATCATGGTCCTCATTTTGAGCCTCAGTTGTGCCATATGTAAAATAGGGATAATAATCATAGCTGCCTTGTGGGTTCACTGTGGGATCCAATGAGATAATGCAGGTATAAGTGCTTAGCAAAAGCATTATAAAACCTCGCACCCATAATGCCTTGCTTCATGCCAGCCATCATTGTTAAGAGCCATACCTGTGTGGACTCAATCCTCATATCCCAAAGGAAAATATGGGCCCAGAGAGGTAAAGCAACTTGCCTACGGTCACACCGCGAATGAAATAAACGGGAGAGCTGGGATTGGAAACTAAGATGTCTTACTTCTGGTTTACAATCTTAACCCTAGTCATGTTGTGTCTCAATTGCTCAGATCTTGAAAAAGGGTAACAAGAATAATGATGATAATGATTCCCCTTCTCTGGTCCCTCCAGAGCCTGCCTGAGTCCTTGGAACTAAGTTCCCATCGGTCCCCTGAGGCTGACTGGGGACGGCCCCCCGGGGGTGACAAAGATCTTGCCAGCCCTCACTCAGGTGAGCAGCCTGGTCTGGTTGGGTGGGACGTTCTTGGAGTTCCCTGTCCTCACCAAGTCCTGTTCTGTTTTTCCAGGTCTTGGGTCTCCGAGGGTCTCCCGGGCTTCCAGTCCTGAGGGTCGCCACCTCCCTTCCCCGCAGCTGGGAACCAAGGTAGGCCGTAGGTCCATCTTATAACCCTTTGATCTGACTTTCCTGGACCCCCTACTTCTGGGGAAACAAGTAGGAGAGGCGAGTTCTAAGGCTGCACCCAGAGCAGAGTGCTATTTGTTAAGGGCACTGGGGTTGAATTTTGTCTCTGTTATTTCTAAGCTGTGTGACTTTGGTTCACTTATTAAACCTTTCTGTTCCTCTACTTTTTCATCTATAAAATGGGACTAATAGCAGTTCCTACCACCTAGAGGTGACATGAGGATTAAAACTAGTTGAATGCCTGTGAAAGGCTACAAATAGTGCCTGGATATAGTAAGTACTTCATTCATTCATTCATCATTCATTCATTCATTTATCAATTCACTCATTCAACAAATATCTATGGACTAGTATCTTCGCTGTCCAATAAGGTAGTACAAACCTAAACAGATATGTGACTATTTAAATTTAAATGAAATAAAATTAAAAATTCATTCACATTTGCCTAATTTCAACTGCTCAGTAGCCACATGTGGCCAGTGGCTACCATGTTGGACAGAACAGATCTAGAACATTCCCATGATTGCAGAAGGTTCTATTGCACAGTGCCATTTATGCACTGAGGACCCAAGGGTGAACAAGATGGGAAGAAAATCCTTTTCTCATGAATCCGATATTCTAGTGGAAGAGACGTAATAAACAATCGATTTAATGTACCTCACTTCCTATGTTATAAGAGCTAACTACATAAAAACAGGGCAGGGATGGGGGTGGGACGCTTTTGGGAAGGGGTATGATCGTAAATGGCTTGGTCTGGGGAGGCCTCGCGGAAAGGCGATGTTTAAGCAGGTACTTGAAGGAGGTGAGGGAGCGAACTTTGAGGATGTCTGGCGGAAGAGTGTTTCACAGGCACAGGGAACAGCCTTTGCAAAGCTTCCGAGGCAAGTGCGTGCTGAGCCCGTTGGGGGAGCAGCTAGAAAGCCAGTATGGCTGGAGCTGAGTGAGCGAGCGACGGGGAGAGGGACGGAGAAGACAGAGAGGGAATGGGAGCGGATCGTGCTTGGCCTTGAGGTCCACGGTGAGGGCTTTGCTTTGACTCTGAGCGAACCGGGAGCCATGGAGGGCTCTGAGCAGGGGAGGGACGTGAGATGCCTTGGTGGGAACCGGCGCCCCCTGGCGGCTGTGTGGGGAACAGACTGTGGGCGGCGAGGGCCGGGGCAGCGGGGATAGAACAGCCGTTTGCGGTAGGTTAGAAGCGGAGTGGACGTCTAGATATACGGTACCACTCTTCAAACTTCATCCAAAACCCTTGGGACCAGATGTAATTTGCAATGCAAAACTTTGCAGATTCTATGGCCGGGCGCGGTGGCTCACGCCTGTAATCCTAGCACCCTGGGAGGCCGAGGCGGCATGATGGCTCGAGGTCAGGAGTTCAAGACCAGCATGAGCAAGAGCGAGACCCCGTTTCTACTAAAAATACAAAGAAATTAATTGGCCAACTAAAAATATATAGAAAAAATTAGCCAGCATGGTGGCGCATGCCTGTAGTCCCAGCTACTTGGGAGGCTGAGGCAGGAGGATCACTTGAGCCCAGGAGTTTGAGGTTGCTGTGAGCTAGGCTCCTGCCACGGTACTCACTCTAGCCTGGGCAACAAAGCGAGACTCTGTCTCAAAAAAAAAAAAAAAAAAAAAAAAATTCCACAGTTCCAGCTATATTCAGAGATGCCATACTAGGCAGAAGGCAAATATCCCCAATATGTCACAATTCACAAGACATTTAAGGAAGGGGATTGGCACAGCCCTTTTTGAGACAAAACTTGACAATTTTCTTCCAGTCTCACTTGTCTGCAACCAGCTCGTGCTGCTGGTACAAAGTGATTACTGTGCTTGTCCAAAAAGATTTTTCTGAATACTCATGATTTCTTGTTTGCACAATCATGCCCAGGAAAATTGTAGACATGTTCCAAACGTCTTGGGTTCCGGCTTTTTCCAGTTTATCTTATCTATGGCTAGCAGATGTTGGGCACAGTTTCACCAGGTGTACAAAGCAGGCAGATTCTAAACGGCTAAAAATATCTGCTTATTTGGATGATGTTTAAAACAACTGGATGTGTAGAAATTTCAGTTTGGTGCTAGCAAGCTATGGGAGCAGTGGCCTGGCCTGCAGTGAAGACATGAACAACACGGGGCAATGTTCAGGGGCGTCTTTTATATAACACAGGACTCGGGATTGGTCAAATCAGAGTAAACTGCAGTGCCTGGTCCTACCTACAACAGGCAGCTGATCCAAGCTGTCTCCTTGGAATTTTCTAATTGGAAATGGCAGGAAGGAGTTCTCTTCCTTCGGGAAGGACCTGTTCCAGGCCTCTCCCCTTCTAGCTTCCTTGGCTTGTGGCAGTGTAACTCCAATCTTTTTTTTTTTTTTTCTTTTTTTGAGACAGGATCTCACTCTGTCGCCCAGGCTGGAGTGCAGTGGTGTCGTCCTAGCTCACTGTAGCCTCAAACTCCTGGGCTCAAGCGATTCTCCTGCCTAGCCCGGTTAACATAACTCCAATCTTCACATGCCATTGTTCTTCCTGGGAGCATTTTCTGTGTCCAGACTTCCTCTTTCTAGGAAGGATTACACATGTCCACAGCCAGGTAGTTCTGTCAGCCCATTTCTTAACTGTAAGGCCCGCCACCTTCCTTTATTTCGTCCCATCTTCGTCCCCTTTAGTGGAAGCTGGCAGCATTTGTGCTGAGATGATTTAACGGATCCACATGTCACATGTCATATGCCTGATCACTTAGCAAAGGGTCGTCCAGCGACATCCTTGGTGTTCTTTCTAGAACATTCTTTGTCACTTTTTGTAATATGAATAGGCTAAAAATGTTCCAAATCTACAAGTTTGCTTAACAATTTCATCTCTGCGTGCTCACATTTTTTTAAGTTCTGGAGGTTCAAAGTCACCAATCAAGGCATCAGCAGGACCACAGTCCCTCTGAAGGCACCAGGTTCTGTTCCAGGACTCTCTCCAGCTACTGGTAGCTCTTCGGCTTGTGGCACCAGGACTCTGGTTGTCACATGGCAGTCTCCATGTGTGTGGCCTTCTCTCTGGGTCTGAGGACAGAAGGAACAGTGAGGGCGAGAGAGAGCTCCTGAAGTCCTGGCTAAGGCAGACCCAAACGGATCCACTTAACAATTTCATTAGCCAGGGAATGCCTTTCCTCCTTTTGTTGTTGTCAAAGCTAGTTCAGTGTTGGTTTCTTGTCACCAGCGACCCAGAGTCCTGACTACTTAGAGTGTGAAGAAGCTTGATATGTCCAAGAAAGCGTGAGTGCGTCGTTCCAGTGGATGGAGTGAGGCCAGAGAGGGAGGTTGGCAGGCCACACAGGGCTTCAAAGGCCTTTGTCGTCAGGGTGCTTCGGGGCCATGGGAGAACCATGAGTAGGGAAGGGACAGCTCCGGCTTTGGGTGTGGAAAGACCCCTCTGAGGTACTGTGTCGAATTTACTGGAATGGGCAAGACTGTAGGCGGAGAGGTTTAGCAAAAGGAGACAAAGAGGAGGCCCAAAGTCAGGGTCTTGGGGTGTTTCTCGCTTCCCTAGGCCCCCACGGCCCGGCCCCGGATGAGCGCTCAGGAACAGTTGGAGCGCATGCGCAGAAACCAGGAAAGCGGACGGCCTCTCCCCCGCCCAGCCTCCCCCCGGCTCCTCACCCTGGGGAGGACACTGTCCCCAACCAGACACCAACCTGAATTGGAGCAAAGGGTAAGGGAACAGGGTTGGGATGAGGTTGTGGGGTGGTAGTGGGTCTTCTGCTAGTTTGAGTCTCAGTTTCCCTCTCTGTAAAATGGGGATACTCCCTACCTCCTTACCCTAAACTGGGTTTCCAGATACACCCCAGCTTGTAGTTGTGCTAAGGTCAGCTTCCTGGGCTCTTAAGTGGGAGGTGGACAGGAGGGAGCATGAGAGGGGACGGGGGGGCGGTCACAGATCTGGACTGGAAGCTCAGTTTTCCTTCTCAGTTGCTAGGTGTTGTCAAGGGCAAAAAGGAAAATAAAAAAATTGTGCCAGTAAGGAAATTGATTTTATTTATGCTCTTACAGAGAGCACCCCTGATCTGAACCTCAGAGTGTCTCAGATATCTCAGGATGGTGCCACCTTAGATTTTTATAGGAAGGAATTAGGTAAGTCACAGGTGTTGGGGGGAGTGAGGATTTTTTTTAACCCTCGCTTTTTCCAGGAGCACAGGTAAAGTTAAACATTGTCAGTGTCTTCCGGCAACTTGATTCCCTTTCTGAGCCCTCTCCACTTCACCCTCAGATGGGGACGTGGGGCTTCCAGGTGAGGAGTCCTAATGTCCCAATTCCTTTCTAGACTGTCCTAGGGCACTCAGGATCCCAGAAATGGCTCAGAAGCTCCGGGTCCTGGAGTAGGTAAGGAACTGGAGGGCGGGTCGAGGGAGCAGGAAAATCAATTCACGAAAGGGGAGAAGATGAGTATTATTATTAAAGTCTCCTGAGTACTGAACTACAAGTCACAAAACTTCTAGAGACGCTTGAGCTCCCGGAGCAGCCGAAACAAAATCAGAAAGGCCTAGATCCGCAGTAGGAACTTCAGTTCCCATAACTGGCTTGGTCGCTAGCAAACCCTGCCCCTCCATCGAGGAAATCGGGTAAAATTGACGCGCGACTGGAGACAAATCCCATGACGCGCGCGGGCGGTCCGGGGCCGCGCCGTGCTCACAGTCCCTTAGGGACACGCGCTAGGGACGACAAGTCCCAAAAGGACACGGGGGGCACCGCGGGCCTCGCTGTGCCGGCTCACTGTACACTGTCCTTTTTCTAGTCCGAGGAACGCCACCCCTTACTTGCCGACGTCCGGAGGCCACCGGGAGCGAGTCCTCAGCCTCTCCCAAGCGCTGGCTGCTGAGGCGTCGCAGTGGCACAGAATGATGACAGGTGAGGGGCGGGGATCCTGGAGTCCTGGTTTTTGGGGAAGACCTGGAATCCTAGCTCCTGGAGAGGAGGAGTCTGCGGGCTGCTAGGAAGTTTTTGTCTTGGAGAGGAAAGAGCTGGGCAGGGCTTGGGAATTCTAGGTCCCAGGCAAGAGGCGCACCGTGGTCCGCCATACTGGGGAGGAGGGGCGGAGGAGGTTGGGGGGCGGACACCTGAGTCTCAGGGAGGAATGGATTGAGGGACTGAGGGGTCCAGACTTCTGGGCCTGAGGTAGGAGGAAGCTGGAGGACTACACTCCTGGGTCTGAGAGAGCAAATCCTGGCTCCATTCCATCCTTCCGGTGTGTCCCCAGTCCTGTGTCCTCACCCGTCCATGCGCCCTACATCTCTACTCCCCTTAAAAGCCTGGGAGTCCGGAGTCCTGAGTGCCGAAGTTTGACATTCTCATTCTTAACTCACCCTCTCCAGGTGGGAATTTGGACTCCCAGGGAGACCCTGTCCCCAATGCACCACCGCCTCAACCGGATCCCACAACCCAGGAGACCCCTCCGAGATCTCCTCCGGTGGCTGATTCCGGTACCGGGTTCTCACGCGCACATAGTGGGCGTGGCGGAGGCCCCACCCCCTGGGAGCGCACGTGGGATTCCGGGACCGCCCCTCCAGTCCCGCCCCAGGATGAGGGGGCGTGGCCTCTGCGAGTCACTCTGCTACAGTCCAGCTTCTAACCTCTCAAACGCGGCGGCCAATCGGAGCGAGAGGGCGTGGCCCGGACCTACCTCTCTGGGCATCTGGGGGCGTGGTCTGGTCCCCATCGGGGGCCTGGGAGAGGAGTGGTTTCTATGTCCGAAGTTTGATTTTCCCACACTGTTCAAATTTGGATTAAAAGTTTGAATCTTTAGTGAATAGCTCTCTTTCTGTCTGTTTGGGGTTGTCACACCGGGGTCTCTGAGGGGCAGAGCTGGAGTCGTGGACTCCTGGGTCCTGAGGGAGGAAGGGACGGTGGACTTCTAGTTAGTAGGTCTGGGATGGGAGGGAGCTGGAGGTCTGGATTATCATGTCTGAGGGAGGAGGAGACAGAGAACCTGACCCCTGGATCTGAGGGAGGAGGGGCTGGGGGCAAGCTTCAGGACCTTGGCCTGCCTGGTATCGCCCGCCCCCGGGGCTGGGCCTCCAGGATCCAGCCCTTATTTACGGTTTGATCCCACGGCCTCGTCAGACTTTGGAGGTGGAAAGAGGCCCAGGGTGAGTGACCCAGAGAGACTTGAAATGGCCACAGGAAGGAGCTATGCCGGGAAGGTGGTGATTGTGACCGGAGGCGGACGCGGCATTGGAGCCGGGATCGTGAGAGCCTTCGGTGAGTAGGGGTGTGAGGGAAGGATGGGAGTAGGGGCTAATGAGCGTGGGAAAAAGGGACTCTGGTTCTGGAGTCTGGATTCTGAGCGTATAAGAGCTAATTTGCAATGCTAAGTGAGTGTCATAGTGGAAAGCCAAGGAGGTGCTCACGGCATGGGTGGACAGAGATTTCTCATGCAGAGATTAAGACAGAAAAGTAAAGAAGGCCGGCCCTGGTGGCTCACGCCTGTAATCCTAGCACTCTGGGAGGCTGAGGTGGGAGGATCGTTTTTTAGCTCAGGAGTTTGAGGGTGCTGTGAGCTAGGCTGATGCCACGGCACTCTATCCCTGGCAACAGAGTGAGACTCTGTCTCAAAAAATATAATAAGATAAAAGTAAAAAAAAAAAGTTTATTTTATCTTTTAGAAGGACAGAGAAAGAGGAGAAAGGGCGAGCAGGGAGACGGTCTTGGCATCCCAAAGAAAGAAGGGGTGCCAGCCCTAAGACCAAGTGGCTTGATGATTTTAAGGGGGAAGATAAAGAAAAAACCCAATGATTGTTGTGACTTGAAACAGAAGCAGCTTTGGGAGTAATTAACAGGAGGCAGCTGCAAGACATCAGGTTGTCCCGTCTTTCTTGCTTTTCCTGTTCCTGGAGACTTGGTTATCTCCAAAATGTAGTCAGACTTGGCACAGGGGATGTGATTTTTTGCCCCTGAGACTTGGTTTTGGGCAGGAAACTGAGGCCTGGCGTTTGTCCCCTGCTGTCTTTCTGGGGGCTTCTCAGGAACATCTCAAGGCTACAGAAACAGATTCTAAAGGCTGCCAGCCAGGGATGTTCAGAGAAAGATTTGCATTTATTTCCCTTTTGTCTGTTGGGCTCCTTTCAGATGTTGTGGAAACAGAGTCCCAGCTGGGTGTCAGCCAGCCTAGGAGTGAGTTCTTGATTGATCTTTAGCTGTCATTAGAATATCCGGAGGTTAAATATTCTCCTGTTGTTTCAGCAAGGCGGGCCCTAGTGCAGTGACAGCCTGGGGCCTGGGTTTTAGGCAAGGCCTTCAAAGGAAGTTACTCCCTTTCTCTAGATCTGTTAATGGAGCTGCTAGGTGGGTGGTTTGGGTTATCTGGAATAGCCTAGGGGAGTATGTCAAGGCCCCTGCCCTTTGTCCGGGGATCCTCATGACACTTTAGGGTCACGAGGGGAAGGTGAGGGAGAGAAGCCCTACTTCAAGTGGCCACAAGGGGGGCAGCAGAGGCCCTCACCAAGGCCCTCACCTGGTCTCTCCCTTCTCAGTGGACAGCGGGGCCCAAGTGGTAATCTGCGACAAAGAAGGTGAGTGGAGGCCCTTCAGTCTTCACTTCAGCCTCCTCCCCAGGGGTCCGGGTCCTCCAGCCCCTCCTTCCCCAGACTCAGGGGTCGAGACTCCCTGTCCCTCTTCCCTCAGACCCAAGGATCCGGGTCGCCCCAGTCCCCTCCTCCCTAAGACGCAGGGGTTCAGGTCCCCCAGCCCTTTCTCCCCCAGACCAGGAGTCCAGGTCCCGCAGCCCCTCCTCCCCCAGACCCAGGGGTCCAGGCTCTTCCCTCCCTGCAGAGCCTGGTGGCCGGGCCCTGGAGGAGGAGCTTCCTGGAGTTGCCTTTATCCACTGTGATGTGACTTGGGAAGAAGATGTGAGGGTGAGAGAATTTTCCGCCTCTACTCCCCGTCTCCAATAATCCTCTCTCTCTCTCTCTCTCTCTCTCTCCCCCCTCTGTCTCTCTGTCTCTCTGTCTCTCTCTCTCTCCATTCTCCTGTAGGCATTTGCACATACTGTTCCCTCTACTTTCCCTCCTTTTTTGGCTAAACTGTGCCCACCACGAAGGTCTCAGCCCAGTGCCACCGACGCAGGCGCATTAGGCTTTCCTTGATTCTGACGACCAGGTCACATTCCTGGGTTTGTTCTCCTTCATCACCTCCATCTGCAAGGTTCATCACACCTGCCAGGCGGATGGAAATGAATAAATCCCTCAAAGTGGGCCTCCTGTGACATTGTTTCTTCCTGTTTCTGGGTTTCTGTGCCTTCTATTTAATCAGTGCCTGTTATCTGCCCCCTTGGGTCTCTGCTCCTCTCTCTCTGGGTCTCTGTCCCCTCCCCTCTCCGGATCCCTGCCTGCCCCCGTCCCTGGAATGACAACAGCAATGTGGCGCTGACCAGCTCTCTGGTGGTCTCTGGCACCTGGGCCTTCCTGTCTCTTCCTCTCCTGCCGTCCCTGGTGATCCTGGGGTGTCCCCCTGCTTCCTCCAGCTCCTGTCCTGTGAGCTCTGCGCCCAGCTTCCTGTCCCTGCCTTGCTTTGGGGAGCTTTGGGAGCACTGGTTCCTGCAAGGTGGGCACCGCACAGCCCAGCTCATTTCCACGTTTCCTTCCTCCCTAGACCCTGATCTCCGAGACCATCCGCCAGTTCGGCCGCCTGGACTGTGTGGTCAACAACGCCGGTCACCGTGAGTCATGGGGTCTGAGGGCCACTCCCCACTGATGTCAACCAGCCTCCTGGCCCCGCCCCTTCCTCCTGCACCTCAATTTCTCCTTTCCCCACCCCCAGCCTGTCCCCAGAGGCAGGGCAATGCAGCCATGGAAACCACCAGGCCTGGGCTTCAATACTGGCTCCGTTCCATCCTTCCGGTGTGTCCCCAGTCCTGTGTCCTCACCCGTCCATGCCCCCTACATCTCTAAAGTGGGAATGATGGTCACCATCACAACGACAATGACCATCTCGGGCGCACAGCCTCGGCCTCGCAGACACAGTGTGCTCATTTCTGAAGTGACGCCCACGGCCCTACCCTTTGCCAGTGACGGTGAAGGTGGAGTCACGGTGCACGGCTGTGGGACTTGGTGTGGTGGCTCCCACCGGAAACTGCCATCAGCTTAATGACCACCCCTCATAAGAATGCCTCCCGTTGGTAAACCGAGGCTCAGAGAATGAGTTGATCGGCCTGGGCTCACACCGCAAGGCCGTGGCAGAGAAAAACCTCTGTGTCAGCCAATCTCGCCTTCTCTGGGCTGCAATTCCCTTCTTAAATTGTTTTTTTTTTTTCCTCTCCTATCCCCACCTCCTCTCCTTCAATTGTAAGGATTTAAAGAAACAGCAGACACTAGTCCATCCTTTTTCTCTGCAGCCTTTGTTGGCAGATATTCACTGGCACCTGCTATGTCCCACGCTCCTTTGTGGGGAGTGAGGGTTCAGCAGTGACAAAATATAGAAACCTCCTGTCCTCCACCACTTCTGTCTGTTGGGCTCCTTTCAGAGATTGTGAAAACAGAGTCCCTGCTAGTTAGGGAGAGAGCTCATGGGATTGATCTTTAGCTGTTATTAGAAAATTGCTGGATCAGATATTTTCCTGTTATTTCAGCAAGACCGTCCTTACATTCCCCCCGTTTCTGTATTTAAAATTAAAATTCCTATTTAAAAAATGAACTCAGACACAGGGAAAATGGGTGGAGGTCTTTCCTTCCCGTCCCACAGTAAGGAAACAGACTAGAGAAGACAGATACCTTCCATCCTCTGTATTCCTGGGCTTGTTACCGAAAGCTTGGCCACTTGTCCTCGGGCTGCATCAGAAGAACGCAGATAAGTGGGTTGAGGGGAAGGAAGGAAAGAAGTTTTATTACTTTGCTTTTGCTGGCAAAAGAGGAGGATGGAGACTCCTATCTGCAATCCTAATAAGCTTCAGGTGATTACTGCTCAACTACAGTTGATGATTCTGATTGTCCCATCACCGTCTGTGACCTTGGTCCAGGATCTCCCTTTACCTGGTGGGGGCAGGGCCATCTCCCATTGCACAAATAACAAAAGCCTTACCCTGCCCCTCCCAACCACTAACCTGTGGCAGGGATGCAGGTTTTAGTTCTCAAAAAGGAAAGGAGAGGCCTGGAGCCTCTGGGAGGCTGAGGCAGGAGGATCGCTCAAGGTCAGGAGTTCAAGACCAGCCTGAGCAAGAGCGAGACCCCCGTCTCTACTAAAAATAGAAAGAAATTAATTGGCTTTAATTGGCCAACTAAAAATATATAGAAAAAATTAGCCGGGCATGGTGGCGCATGCCTGTAGTCCCAGCTGCTCGGAAGGCTGAGGCAGAAGGATCTCTTGAGCCCAGAAGTTTGAGGCTGCAGTGAGCTATGACAACATGGCGCTGCACTCTGGCCTGGGCTATGCAGCGTGAGATTCTTGTCTTAAAAAAGAAAGAAAGAAAGAAAGGGAGGGAGGGAAGGAAGGAAAGGAAAAACAGAGAGGAAGGAAATCGACCGAAGGTGTAGGTAGCGAAAAGGCTGTTTGGTTGGCGGGTCTGGGGAGGCTCCTCTGAGGACATTTGTACGGATCCCTGGAGGGAGTGAGGCAGTCAGCCCCCGATATCTGGGGAGGAATATTTCCTGAACTTTCTGCCTTGGTCTTGCTTCCCATCTCTCTGCCCCTCGTCCACTTGTCTGCTAATGCTGACGCCTTTGGAGCACCCGGGGCGTCTCTTCCACTTGTCGTACCCTTTGTTCTCACTCCCCATCTTCCAGCTCCCTGTCCCCTAAATGTTGATTTTTCTGTCCCTCTACCCTCCTCATCCTCCCTATTTATTTAACAAACACATGCGTGGTATCCTCCGGTGCAGATACTGTTGTGTGAAATTTACATGTCCAAGAACGAGGTGTTACCCTCATCCCGGAGATAAGGAAACAGGCACAGGAAGGAAAAGTGACTTGCCCAAGGTCACGAAGCCAGGGAGTGGCAGGGTTGAGCATGGAGCTGGGCTTTCTCTTTAACCCACGTGCATCTCTTTAACCCACGTACAGCCTCCTTCCTTTGCATGTTCCCGGCCCTCTGTCTGCCATCCCCGCCAGTCCCCTCCCGGTCACTATCTCCCCTCCCTGTTCAGTCCTGGCCACTCCCTCACTGCTCCTCTCTCCCCCACCCCCACCTCAGACCCATCCCAGAAGCAGCTCATGGACACCACCGCCGACAGCTTTCGCCAGCTGCTGGAGGTGAACCTGCTGGGAGTTTACACCGTGACCAAGGTGAGCACGGGGCATTGGGTTGTGAGATGCATTTTGTCTAAGAGCAAAATGTTTCCTGTTCCTTCGTTTGATCTCCTTGTTCCAAAAGGACCCTGTTCTTTGTAGGAAATAAATGGGGGGCGATTGCCTGCATCCAACAAAAGCTACCCATGTAGCTGCATGGCCCAGCCTTCTTAGGAGCCTTCCAGGACCTTCCAAACTGGTGCAATGGTGTTAGGAGGGGATGTTAAAAACATAGGGTGACCAGGCTCGGTGGCTCATGACTGTCATCCCTGCACTTTGGGAGGCCGAGGAGGGAGGATCGCTTTAGGCCAGGAGTCTGAGACCAGCCTGGGCAACATAGTGAGACTTTGCCTCTACAAAAAATAAAAAACATTAGCCGGGCATGGTGGTGCATGCCTGTAGTCCCAGCTATTTGGGAGGCTGAGGCAGGAGGATTGCTTGAGCTAAGGAGTTTGAGGTTGCTGTGAGCTAGGCTGACGCCACTGCACTCTAGCCCAGGTGACAGAATGAGACTATTTCAAAAGAGGAAACAACAAAGTATCAGGTCCAGAGAGGCATTTAAAATGTAACAGCAGACACATCTCACGCCCACTGGAGCTGAATAATTACCCCTTGAAGCCACTCACTGTGTGGGCTACAGACTAACTGCCGCCCAAGTAGCCATAAAATGCCCCACACCCTATAGCTCCACAGCAGCCGGCCAATCAGGGACCGGTGTTATTTCTGTAAACCAATGGGCACTCGGGACATCTGTAGTCATCCCCTGCCCTGATTATCCTTCATTCTTTAAAAACCTGATCGTCTCTGTTTTCTTGGAGCACTCGGTGAGTCAACTTGGAAGTGTGTCCCTGGCTGTAGTCCTCTTCCTTGGCCCTAACTGAACTCTCTCTATAAAAAACAAACAAAAGGACAAATGTCACCTCCTCAGAAAAATCTTTCCGGGCGCTCCTTATGTGGCATCTACACACACATCCATTCTTGGTGATAACATAGCACTTTTCTTCATTGCATTTTTTTTTTTTTTGAGACAGTCTCACTCTGTTGCTGGGGCTAGAGTGCCGTGGCATCAGCCTAGCTCACAGCAACCTCAAACTCCTGGGCTCAAGCGATCCTCCTGCCTCAGCCTCCCGCATAGCTGGGACTACAGGCATGCGCCACCATGCCCAGCTAATTTTTCCTATATATTTTTAGTTGGCCAATTAATTTCTTTGTATTTTTAGTAGAGACGGAGTCTTGCTCTTACTCAGGCTGGTTTCGAACTCCTGGCCTGGAGCGATCCTCCCACCTCGTCCTCCCAGAGTGCTAGGATTATAGGCGTGAGCCACCGCGCCCGGCCTTTCATTGCACTTTATAACTAATTCGTTCAACAAATATTTATATAGCACCAGCGATGCGCTAAGCCCTGGGCACGTAGTGGCATTGAACAAAACAGACAAAGATCCCTGGCATTGGGAGCTGGCGTTCTATCAGAAGAGGCGGGCAGTGAGGATAGACATGTAGCATATAACGTCAGGGAGGGACAAATGCAAAAACGTGAGGGGAAGTAAGCGTGCTACTTAAGAAAACTTTATCATTATTTTTGCAGGTACATTTTGCGAAGTACATTTGCGAGGGCATTTTGCAAGTACAGTCTACACCACAGTCAGGAGGGACCAGTAAGGAGGGTCCCTCATGGGTCCATTGCCCAGTGTCAAGAATTACCAGCATTCTGATAACTTAGTATGAGTCTTTAGCAGATGAGGGCTTTTAAAAAGTGGGTTTGTGTGCTCTTTTAGACAGGGCAGGGTGCTCAGGGAAGGCTTCTCTGAGAGGTGGCATTTGAATCCAGACCCCAAGAGCAGTTGGGTAGACGAGCAGCCAGTGCAAAGGCCCTGGGGTGGAGTGGTGCCTGGTTTGCGGGAGGAACAGCGAGAGGCTGGTGTGGCTGGCCCCAAGTGAGGGGGAGAGGGCGGGACAGGAGGGCAGAGAGAGGGCAAATGGGGGCCCCGATTGAGCTGGACCTCGTGGGTCACAGAGAGGACTTTGTTTTGACACCAAAGGGGTCTGAGCAGAGAGGTGAGCTGCCGTAAGTGGGAACTGGCGCCCTCTGGGGCCACATGGGGACCAGACTGCAGAGTGAGGGCTGAGGTGGAGAGCCCAGCCAGAAAGTGGCTGGGGTAGTTGAGGTGGGAGGTGATGGTGTGGGTTTTTTAGGTTTGTTTGTTCCCCCCGCCTCCAGAACCTGGCAGGACAGAGCTGCCATCCGCTGCAGCAGGAAGCCTGGGAGGAAGAGGGTCTGGGCTGGGGAAGGGCCTGTCAGGTGTGAGATGCCCACTGGACATCCTCCTGCTGACGGTCAGGAGGCTGTGGGATTCACTGGGCTGGGACAAGGGCTGAGGTCTGGAGACATCAGTTTGGGGCTGACAGACTTGAAGCTGGAAGAGCTCAGGGGAGCAAGAGTAAGTGGACAGGGGAGAGCCCCCAGGGACCCCAGTGTGGGGGAGCCTGGCTGCTGACTTTGAGGTCCCTTCTGAGATCCAGGTGAAATGTCCCTGGACACTTGAGCAAGCCCCTGCTCAGTAGGGCCCCTGGCTTCTGTTCTCAACTTCTTTTTTTTTTTTGAGACAGTCTCACTCTGTTGCCCGGGCTAGAGTGCTGTGGCGTCAGCCTAGCTCACAGCAACCTCCAACTCCTGGGCTCAAGCGATCCTCCTGCCTCAGCCACCCGAGTAGCTGGGACCACAAGCATGTGCCACCATGCCTGGCTAATTTTTCTATAAATTTTTTTTTTTAGTTGGCCAATTAATTTCTTTTTATTTTTAGTAGAGACAGAGTCTTGTTCTTGCTCAAGCTGGTTTCGA
The DNA here is from genome assembly GCA_963574885.1 of Lepilemur ruficaudatus. NCBI lineage: Eukaryota > Metazoa > Chordata > Mammalia > Primates > Lepilemuridae > Lepilemur > Lepilemur ruficaudatus. The sequence continues at coordinate 29,136 of CAUYRT010057663.1, forward strand.
ACTCCTGACCTTGAGCGATCTGCCCACCTCGGCCTCCTAGAATGCTAGGATTACAGGTGTGAGCCACCTCGCCTGGCCTTGTCCTCAACTTCTATTGGCCTTTTAAGATTGACCCAACACTTAAATACCTCCACACGTAAGACACAACTATACCCCAGCCTATAAAGGGTTAATATGGGTATTCTTTTTTTTTTTCATTAGTTGCCAACAGTTAAAAAGAAATTTTTTGGCCAGGTGAGGTGGCTCACGCCTGTAATCCTGGCAGTCTGGGAGGCTGAGGCAGGAGGATTGCTTAAGGATAGGAGTTGGAGCCCAGTCTGAACAAGAGTGAGACCCTGTCTCTATTAAAAATAGAAAATATGGCCAGGCACGGTGGCTCACGCCTGTAATCCTAGTACTCTGGGAGGCCGAGGCGGTTGGATCGCTCAAGGTCAGGAGTTCGAAACCAGCCTGAGCAAGAGTGAGACCCTGTCTCTACTAAAAATACAAAGAATTAATTGGCCAACTAAAAATATATAGAAAAAATTAGCCGGGCATGGTGGCTCATACCTGTAGTCCCAGCTACTCGAGAGGCTGAGGCAGGCGGATTGCTTGAGCCTAGGAGTTGGAGGTTGCTGTGAGCTAGGCTGACGCCATGGCACTCTAGCCTGGGCAACACAGGGAGACTGTCTCAAAAAAAAAAAAAACTTCATGGCTGGATGTGGTGGTTCACGCTTATAATCCCAGCACTTTGGGAGGCCAAGATGGGAGGACCACTTGAGGCCAGCAGTCTGAGATCAGCCTGGACAACACAGTGAGACCCCTTCTCTATAAAAAATTGTAAAAATAGCCAGCATGGTGGTGGGCACCTGTAGTCCTAGCTGAGGCAGGAGGATCACTGGAGCCCAGGAGTTCGAAGCTGCAGTGAGCTATGATCTCACTGCTGCACTGCAGCCTGGGCGACAGAGTGAGATCCAGTTAAATGCACCCAGAAGTCCCCAAATATCTTATTATAGTTGCTTTGTTCGCACCAGGATCCAGACTAGGTCTGCCTGTGGCATTTAGTTTTCCTGAGGGCGAAGACTTTTGTCTGCTGGGTCATGCCTCTGTCCCAGTGCCTAAAGCGGTGCCTGTCAGGAAGAAATCTGTGAACACTTGTAAGTTGCAGCCCTCATCATCGTCACCACCAAAATCCCTTGGAAGCTCTTTAAATGCTGATTCTGGGGCCCCTGCCCAGACCTTTGAATCAGAATGTCTGGGTCTTTTGTCCTCCCTGGTGGATTCTTTTTTTTTTTTTTGAGACAGAGTTTCCCTCTGTTGTCTGGGCTGGAGTGCTGTGGCATCAGTCTGGCTCACAGCAACCTCAAGCTCCCGGGCTCAGGCGATCCTCCTGCCTCAGCCTCCTGAGTAGCTGGGACTACGGGCATGCGCCACCATGCCTGGCTAATTTTTTCTATATATTTTAAGTTGTCCAGCTAATTTCTTTCTATTTTTTTTTTTTAATAGAGATGGGGTCTCGCTCTTGCTCAGGCTGGTCTCGAACTCCTGATCTCAAACGATCTGCCCACCTCGGCCTCCCAGAGTGCTAGGATTACAGGCGTGAGCCACAGTGCCCGGCTCCCTGGGGGATTCTGATACAAGCCAAAGTTTGTGACTGCGTAGGCTAGAGAAAACAGGGAGAGATTAGGGCTATTTATATAGTGAAGGAAATGGTATTTTGTGGGCACCAGGGATCCACAGAAGGTGCTGGAGCAGGGGTAGGGCTCGCGGTGTGTCAGTTGTAGGCTCTCAGAGCTGAATTGGTTCTTGGAGAACTATCCGTTCATTCATCAAACACTAAGTGAGCCTGGTAATGTTCTAGGTGCTGGGGCTCCAGCAGGGAGCTGGGCCCCTGTGGTCTCAGCTTGCAGTCCTGCAGCAGCCAGGTATTGCTACATAGACAGATGAGTTTCTAAGAGTGAGTGCTTTGCATTAGGAAGGGGATGGGTGTGGCTCTGGAGAGTATGACCTGAGGCAGCCCTTCTGGGATCTGGGTCAGGCTTCCAGCTGCAGTCCCCAGGGGAGGGGTGGGGCTCCAGGGAGTGAGAGAGAAGGAGAGTCTGGCCTGGGGAACAGATCCTGCTGAGTCTTGAGGGCCCTGCTGAGGCATCTGGTCTTTATCTTAAGCACAACAGGGAGCCATGGAAGGTGTTTGAGCAAGGACATGATGTGATCTCATTAATATTAACAGATCACTCCTGCTCCTATATATACGAGGGACAAATCAGAAGGCCAAATGCGAGTGCAGGAAAACCATTATTAGGAGGTGATTGCAATTGTCCAAGGGAGGAGTGGGGGCCTTCAAGGCCCCTGTCCTTCTCTGACCTCCCCTCCCACCACACTGGCCTCCGTGCTGCCAAACACAGCAGGCTCACTCCCACCTTGGGGCTTTGCACTTGCTGTTCCTCTGCCTGGCAAGTCCTTTCCCCAGATTTCTCCACAGCTCACACCCTTACTCCAGGTCTTTGCTCAAAAGTCACCTTCCCAAGCCCTCCCTGAACATGCTAGTTAGAATCGTATCCCCCAGACACTCCCAGCCCCTCATCCTCCGTGCTTGTTTGGGACACCAGCTCGCGCTACAGGACACTCATCTGTTTGTTGCTGCCTCTGCCAGCAGAACCTCGGCTCCACGTGGGCAGGAACCTCTCTCTCTCTCTTGTTTTCTGAGGCCTTCATGGCATTTACCACGGCACCTGGCACATAGTAGGTGCTCAGTAAATGCTTGTTGAATGAGGCAGAGAGAATTGCATAGATTCAAGAGATCTTCTCTGGGAGGCCGAAGTGGGCGGGTCACTCAAGGTCAGGAGTTCGAAACCAGCCTGAACAAGAGCGAGACCCCGTCTCTACTATAAATAGAAGGAAATTAATTGGCCAACTAAAAATATATTTAAAGAAATTAGCTGGACAGCTAAAAATACACAGAAAAAATCAGCTGGGCATGGTGGCTCGTGCCTGTAGTCCCAGCTCCTTGGGAGGCTGAGGCAGAAGGATCGCTTGAGCCCAGGAGTTTGAGGTTGCTGTGAGCTAGGCTGATGCCACGGCACTCTAGCCCCGGCAACAGAGTGAGACTCTGTCTCCAAAAAATTAAAAAAAAAAAAAGATCTTTAGGAGCGACAGCTGCCAGGGCTTGATGCTGGGATGGCTGAGGCTCCGGAAGATTCCGAGGTCCCTGGCTTGAGACCCTGGTTGGGAGCCAGCGCCATGTGGGAAGCTGGGAATGGGGGTGGGGAGTGGGGGGGTTGGGCTAGGCTTTAGGGGCCCAGTGGGGTGAGTTCTGTATGGGATACATTGAGATCGAGATGTGCAGATGTCTGGAGCATCAGGAGCTCCAGAGGGCAGGTCCCAGAGAGATTTAGGGGATGCTCTTGGGAAACCAGCAAATTTGGGGGTTCCCCCAGCAGAGCTTGGAGAGTGAGAATCAGGCTCAGGAACCCTGAAATTAAGGGAACATGGCGTCAGGCCAGAGTGAGGCTGGAGGACATCCAGGACAGCCGGCTGGGATCCGGTATGCGAAAGGAGGGTGGCCGGGTGGGCGGGTGGGGAAGGGGAGTCAGCCTAGTGCAAACCCTGCGGGTCCTTAGGCGGCCAGTGCAGGTGCTCAGTGACCTTTCGGGGTGGGGATGGACGCTGGCCAAGGAATGTGCAATGTGTTCAAGGGCTGGGAAGGGGATTGTGGAGTATGGGACAAATATTTATTGAGCTCCAGCTGTGTGCCTGCCACTGGGTGAGCGTGGCAGACACCATGTCTGAGACTCCCATGGGCAGCATCGGGGGAGGGAAATTAAACAGCCGGGCAGGTGCAGGGCAGGCCAGGGTGGGACTGCTGAGGGAGGAAGGGTTTCCAGGCTGATGGGAGTGGGGCAGAGGTGGAGAGGGTGCAGGTGGGTCCCTGAGGCGACAGCCAGAGGACTCCCCACCCCCGCCAATGCCCACATGATCACATGGCTGACTCTCTAATCATCTTAGAGTTGTCAGAAATTCCTACCCGTTTATGGGCTTTGGCCTCAGACTGCGGGCAGCAAATATGGGCTCTGTCAGGTGTCACGTGACCTGTGACTTGACAGTCTCCTCACTTGTAAAGTGGGACTACTGCTGTACCTCTTTGTGGGGTTGTGAGGAGGATTAAATGAGTTAATCCACGTGAAGAGCTGAGAACAGGACCTGACATGTACCAGGTCCTCAATATATCCATTCGTTCCTTCAAAAGATATTTGAGGCCAGGTGCCATGGCAGTGAGTGCTAGGATTACAAGCCAAACTGCTCTACCTTTCCCAGGAGCCCCTGGCGACAGGCGACAGGCACTAGCAGCATCAGGTACCTGCTGGCCAGTTTGCGAGCTGTGGTGCCTCAGGGAAGCAAAGGTAGAGCAGTTTGGCCTGTAATCCTAGCACTCTGGGAGGCCGAGGCAGGAGGATCGCTTGAGGCCAGGAAGTTCAAGACCAGCCTGAGCAAGTGCAAGACTCCAACAAAAAATTAAAAAATTATCTGGATGTGGTGGCATGTACCTGTAGTCCCAGCTACTCGGGAGGCTGAGGCAGGAGGATCACTTGAGCCCAGGAGTTGGAGGTTGCTATGAGCTAGACTGACGCCACGACACTCTAGCCTGGGCAATAGAGTGAGACTCTGGCTCAAAGAAAAGAAGGGACCCAGAGAGAGGGAGACAGTCAGAGACCCAGTAGAAGAGACACTGAGGGAAAACCCTTCAGACAAGAAGAACCCTAGGGCAAACCAGAGAAGGTACTAGATGCTGTCCTTATGGGCCACCAAGATCAATTAGGAACATGCCAGGGAAATGGCGACTATTCCAGACGTCAGGATGCCTGCAGGTGCGTTTCAGTGGGCTGGGAGATCCCCGGCTTGGGTAACTTATTCTTCCTTCTGTCTCCCTAGTTTGCCCTTCCCTACCTGCGGGAGACCAGGGGGAACATCATCAACATCTCCAGCCTGGTAGCGATGATTGGCCAGTCCCAGTCAGTTCCCTATGTGGCCACCAAGGTACACCACCCCATGCCCCTTTCTTCTCTACCTTCCTTGCTCCCATGGCTTTGGCTTTGAGGCCAGCCACTTTAAGAGTGGGACCCAGCACTGGCTGGGAGAATGGCACATCCGACTCCCACATTCAGCCCCAAGGGATAACAACCTGTGACAAATTGCCACCCTTCCCATGTTTGTCCCGAGAAACAGATGTGGTGCATCCAAGGAGAACGTGGTTTATCCATTCTGCTGCTGCTGCTCCATGCTGCCTATTGGGGAGAGAGGACAGGACGGGCACTATCTCCTTGGGACTGAACTTTCTCTGGGCCCTGTTCTCTGCAGGGGGCAGTAACAGCCATGACCAAGGCCATGGCCCTGGATGAGTGTCGATACGGTGTCCGAGTCAACTGGTGAGCAGCTCCAAGTTGGCTGAGAGCCTCCTGGGGGAACTGGGAAGGCTGGGAGTGAGCCCAAGAGGCAGCATTTGAGACAGACTTCTCTGATCCCCTCTCCCTTCCCCCAGTATCTCCCCAGGAAACATCTGGACCCCACTATGGGAGGAGGTGGCAGCCTCAACACCTGATCCCAGAGCCACAGTCCTAGAGGCCACCTTGGCCCAGGTAGGAGTGGGGGCCAAGCCAGGGGGAGGAGGTGGCTTGGGGGTGTGTGTGGCCATCAAGTGGGGCTCCTCTTGACCCTGACTTTCCCTTTCTCTCCCCAGCCCATGGGCCGCATGGGACAGCCCGCTGAGGTGGGGGCTGCGGCAGTGTTCCTGGCCTCCGAAGCTACCTTCTGCACAGGCATTGACCTGTTTTTGACGGGGGGTGCAGAGCTGGGCTACGGGCACAAGGCCGGTCCGGACACCCCCGTGGTCATCCCTCCTACTCCTACTCTTTGGTGATTTCTCACGTTTCCACCTGGGACTCCCTGCCTAGGACTCCTCCCTCCCCCCCAAACTCCAACCTACACCATCTGCCTCCCACGTGCAACCCCCCAACCCCTTAGACTTCAAGCCCACTTAGGAATGTGCCAGATCACCCTGCAGTTTCCCATAAAAGCAATTTGCAGCCCGAAGGAGAACATCGTTGTATTTATTTCCCGCCCTTTGTAAGAGCCCTTCTGCGACGCTCCTTCCCCCGCCGTCACGTGTTGCTTCCCTGAGGCATCACAGCTCGCAAACTGGCCAGCAGGTACCTGATGCTGCTAGTGCCTGTCGCCTGTCGCCAGGGGCTCCTGGGAAAGGTAGAGCAGTTTGGCTTCACCTGTGCGCTAATTAAAAGGCACGCAGGGGAGAGTAAATTGAGTGCTAATTAGGAGATAATGGAGACGTGAAAGGGCTTCCCGTTTATTCTTGGCCTTAGGGAAACGGAGTTTTGACCTTGCCTGTGGAGCAGGAAGGTAGCTGCCACTAAGTCCAGAGGGAAGAGGAAGTGGGGGGTCGAGACATCTGCGTCAGAGGGAGACACTCATGGATTTGGGGGAGGAGGGCACTGGGGACTCCCCGCCTGAGGAGGAGCAGACCCTGCATTCGGCTGGTCGTGCGCAGGGCCCAGTCGGTTACGCCCCCCAGGTGAGGGCGGGGCTGCAGAGCTGCTGCGGATTGGCTGCGGCGGGGGGCGTGTGCGGCAATCGCTGATTGGCCGCGGCGGGGGCGGGGGAGTCTGGGCAACGCCCCTACAGCTCGGGCTAGTGGCGGGGGAGGAGGACTGGGGAGGCTAGAGGAAAACCCGGGCCACACCCGGAGGGCGAGGGCTCGAGATTTGGATGCTCGGGCCTGTGGCTGTTATAAGGGGCACAGTGACTCGGGAGCATTGTGGGGGTAAAATTTGGCGACAGTGTGTGCCAGGGTAGAATTATGGAGACACAGTGGTCCAGGGACCGGATTTTGGTGTCAGAAGAACCGGGATACAGGAATTTGGGGGGGACACACAGTGACCAAGCAGCACAATACAGGGGACACCGCCGCAGGTTTGAATTGCTGGGGTCAGAGAGATCCTGAAGGAGACGCTTGTGCAGGAGAATGACCGGGAAACGCTGCTCTAGGGGCTGTTCTCTGAGGCTCACTGATGACTGGAGGGTTGAAAATTTTCGAGCTTCTCAGGAGAAAAGGATTAGAACCAGCCATGGTGAATCAAGTGTATTTCTTTTTCTTTTTTTTTTTTTATCACTTAAAGAGTTTCAAAGAATCCACATACATCGTTTTGTTGGCAAGAAAATTTATATTCAAACAGGGAAGTATCCAGGCTGCAAAGTGAAGCTCCCCTTCGTCCCTACCTACCATCCAATTCAGAAGCCCTTTCCCCAAGTGCCATCCTTTTCCTGTGCATTTCCGTAACGTCTGCGCCACTGACATTCATAGTGTGCTCTTCCTTTTCACAAAGGTATCGTGATAAACGAAGCTTCTTGCTCCTCGCCTTTCCCCTGTTACCTCGGGCGGCTTATCCTAGCCAGAGCCCGGCGACAGTCCCTATGAAAACGCATTTTTGAAAACGACCGTGTGCACGCTCCTGCAGGGCATGAGTGGGGCTGGAACAGAGCTTGGGTGGGGACCGTTTCCATTCCCGTCCCCTGCAGCGCAAGCGCTCTGCGGCAGGGCCCGGCTCCCCGCGGGCGCCCAACAGTTGGGGAGGCCTGGGGTGCCAGGCAGACCGCCATCCCGCGGGAGGGGGCGTGAGCGGGGCGGGGCCGGAACGTCTTTCTCCGGGGCCGCGCCCCGGGCGGGCACAGTTACCGCCGCACGGATCATGGCCGCAGCCGCACTAGCGCAGGTGGGTTCGCAGCCCCGCGCCGGGGTGCTGGAGAACCCTGGGGGGGAGGCGCACTTCCGGGAGGACCACTCGAGCGCCTCCTGTCCGGCTTGGCGCCTCTCCTCTGGCACTGGGGTTCCGCTGCGGGACGCAGAGGAGGATGTGGGTCCCTGGGAAAGGAGCTCCGAGCTTTAATGGGGGAAGTGGGTGGATGCTGATAGGGTGGGCACGTAGTTGGCGGGGAGGTATAAAGCGGGAAACATAGAGGGGGAGCCTATAATGAGACGCACGGGACTGGGGTGGGGGCGGGGTGGTAGCGGATTGGAGAATGTAGCTCTGGGGGGATTAGGAAGGGAACAGTCAGCCTGTGGGGGCTCTAGAATAAAAGGCCTAGGACCTCTAGGGGTGGGACTAGGATGAGGGCACAGAGTTCAACTCCAAATCTAGATTCAGAATTGAACCCAAGGTCTTATTTTCTTGGAATAAAGGTAGGTAAAGGATAAATGCGAATGATGTGTTTCCAAACCCCTTATCTGAAGTCTGCACTGGGTTGGAAATTGAAGCAGCTTCTCTTTGTCAAAATGACATAGATCCTCCAGGCAAGAGACGATCTGTTCTTACTGATAAGATGTCAAACAGCAGAGTTTCCCAAGAGTCTGTGATTTTAGGGAACAGCATGTATCAGTGAGGAAGGAAACAGTCCAAGAAAGAGGTCATTACAACCATTAACAGCTGCAGCATAATAATCTTGGGAGAAGTGTTTCCTGTTAACTCCACCTGACTTTATCTGAGTGTTTTACCCCAGCTGATGAATAATACCAGGGCAGATTTTTACGTTTCTCCGGATCTTAGTGACTGACAGGGATAGACCTGGGTTATGACAAGAGCAATCTGGGCTTTGATGGTGATATTCCTGGGCTGTGGTGGGACAGTCCTGAGCCAGATCTCACAGGTGCAGTTGGTTGGTGATGTGGATAGTCCTGACATAGCACAGTTCTGGTGTAATAAGATAGTCCTCAACTCATAACTGGAAAGTCCTTGGCTCTGATGAGGACGGTTTTATCCTGTAATGGAGATAGTCTGGGGCTGAGTCCTGAGCTATGACACACGTAGTCCAGGATTTTGATCTGGGGATGGTCCTGGGGTGTGAAGAGGATGGTGCCGAGCCATGGCAGGGACAGTCTTGCAGGGACTAGCCTAGGCAGTGACATGGGGACAGTCCTGGGGTCTGAAAGAGACAGGGACTATCCTGGGCTATAGTGGGGGAAGGTGCTAGGCTTTGGGAGGGGAGACATTCCTGAACTATGTCAGGAGAGTACTTGGCTCTGGTGGGGATGGTCCTGGGAAGTGTTAGGGATGATCTAGGTTGTGACGTGGAGAGTTTTGGGCTGTCCTAGAACAGCTCTGGTCTGTGAGAGGAGAATTCTGGGCTACAAAGGGGCAATTTATATGTGACGAGACCAGTCCTGGGCTTTGACTTGGACAGTTTGGGGCTATGACAGGAACAGTTCTGGGATTTGATGAGACAGCTTAAGCTGTGATAGGAATAGCCCTTGGCTGAGACAAGGATAGCACTACCCTATGATGGGGTCTCTCCTGGGCTGTGATGTGGGGACAATCTTGGAGTGTGGAGGACAGTGCTGGGCTTTGATGGTGATACTCCTGGGTGGTTTGGGACATAGTGGAGAGCCCATGATGTCAGAGAGCCCTGCACTGTGCACCACCTGCCTTTCCCTCATTTCTTAATTCAGCCCCAATCCTTTTGAAAGCTTTGTTCCAATAGGCCATCTGCCATCTGGGGAGGGGGGTGTCTCCTTTGGGCCCAATCCCAATGGCTTGGGGTGTGGGATGGAGGGGTGCTTTCCTTGAACTGAGGGGAGACCCCTTCCCCTAGAGAAATGCCCTGGAGAATGAAGGCAACTTCTCCCATTTTCAAAGGATCTCTATGGCCAGTCAGTACATATACTGGCCCAGGGACTTGCCCAGCAAGTTCTCTCTGCCTTGTGGGCATGTGCTGTGTCCTTCTGCCTCTCCTTTCTCTGTCTCCTGGATATCTCTGTCTCTAAGCATCCATGAGACAGTTTCTCTCCAGGTATTGGCATCTCTGTCATCCCAGTCTTTCTTCATTTCCCTGGGTCTCCCCTCCACTCTGGGCCCTGCCATCTGAAGTCTGGTCTTTGTCTACTTTACTCCCTTTTCCTCATTCTCTGTCTCATGGCTTCTCTTTATCCTGCCCTCAGTACTTTTTCTTGATTTCTTCAGGGTTTATTTCTTTGCCTGAGGGTGTCTCTCTCTGTTTCTTATTTTATTTTATTTTATTTTATTTTATTTTATTTTATTTATTTATTTTTGAGACAGACTCTCACTCTGTTGTGAGGCCTAGAGTGCCGTGGCATCAGCCCAGCTCACAGCAACCTCAAACTCCTGGGCTCAAGCGATCCTTCTACCTCACCCTCCCGAGTAGCTGGGACTACAGGCATGCGCCACCATGCCCGGCTAATTTTTTCTATTTTCAGTAGAGACAGGGTCCCCTTCTTGCTCAGCCTGGACCACGGGTCTCGAACTCCTGACCTCAAGTGATCCTCCCACTTCTGCCTCCCAGAGTGCTAGGATTACAGGTGTGAGCCACCGCGCCCAGCCTCTCTCTGTGTCTTGTCTCAGTCTCCCTCTCTTTATGATCAAATCTATTTTGGCATCTCTTGGCCTCAGTTTCTATTCTTTCCAGTTTATGTTCTCCATTTCAGTGTCTTTCTCGTTCTTGCTCTTCCTCTCTTCCTCTTTTGTTTCCATCTTGGCTCCCTCTGAAGGCCGCTTTCCTGCCCACAGGCTGGCTGTCCCTGCGCTGTGTTCATCTTCTTTCCACACTGTGGGTGTCCTGTCCCCTCCCTAGCAGAAGCCTGGCTGTAGTGCTATGCAGGCTACATGTCGCCACCTAGAGGCTGCGCAGGGCCCCACACTCTGATCGTCCCGGAAGCCCTAGGGTCCCCACCTGGTCAGGATCTCGCTGCAGCCTGGCAGCCCCTGTGTCCCCAGGACTCACCTGCTGACCAGTGACTGCTGCCATTCACGTCCATTCTCACTTACTGGTGCTGGCTCACCCAGCTCACAGGGCAGGACAGGCTGGCTGCTCTGTATCCGTCCGCCTCACAATCCAGCTGCGTCCCGGTAGGGCTGGAGACAGAGGCATTGTGAGGTCAAAGGTCACTGGGGAGGAGCCACCGTGCTTGCCATGGCCAGACCTGCTGTCCCCTGCTCCCAGCAACGAGGCCAGAAGGGAAGTGTTCATCTGAGCTCTGTCCAGTGACGTCCGGGTTGGCCCCCAGGTCCATGTGGCTGCCCCTCAGCCACTGGGCCCTGAAGGGAATTGGAGTCACTGCCAAAGTGGTGCCCAAGGTGTGGCTTGGGGGCTTCCAGTGATCCGAGCCCAGCTGATCTAATTATCCTGAAAGAATAAGCACTTAGACCCCTGGGTCTGAGGGAGGAGGGCTGGGAGCCTGGACTCCTGAGTCCTTGGGAAAATGTCCTTTGTGTCCCTTACTCTTCTAAGGCTTTTCAGGGGTTGGGTCCCAGGAGGGCTTCACTTACCTGTGCACCTTCCCTTGTCGTCTTCTCATCTGAGCTGATCTCAGGGCTAGCACCAGAGTTTGCTGGGGTAGGAGGTGCTTGCATTTGACTTTGCCCCATGGTGGAGGGGGGACCAGCTGACTCAGCTCTGTCTAGGGACAGCCCTCGTGGGGCAGGAATTCCCTCCACTACAGGGTGATCAGACGGGGGCAGGGATTTGGCTAGGGCCACTTGCCTGGTCTAAAATATACTGGGATTGGGACAGAGTAGGCCAGAGGGACCTCCCGAGTGCAGAAGGTGGCAGATAGGGTGCCAGGGCTCCTCCTTTCTCTCACTGCTGGCCTTATTACCTTTCTTGCTTCTCTCTCCACCCCAGATCTGGGCCCGAAAACTTCTCCCTGTCCCTTGGCTTCTGTGTGCTCCCAGGAGATATGCCTCCTCCAATTTCAAGGTGACAGGAGGGAACTGTATGCTTGCATCTGCGGGAGGAGGGGGCTGGCAGATTGGGTACCTCTGAAAGGTCCACAGCCCAGAGCTGAAGGTGGGTGGCAGTGGGTGGCCTCATAGCCTGCTCTCAGGCAGTGGGAGAGGTGAAACTGCAAGTCCCAGGAGCTTCTGGGCGATAGATCTCCTTTCTTTATGGGTCCAAGGCCCAGAGCTTCATGGGAGTTGTAGTTTTTCAGCTTGGAGGTTGTGGCCAAATTCCAGGACACCCAGGTCCCCTGTCTTTTCTCAGGCTGCAGACCTGCAGCTGGAAATGACACAGACACCTCATAAGAAGCCTGACCCCAGGGAGCCCCTGGTGTTTGGGAAGACGTTCACCGACCACATGCTGATGGTGGAATGGAACGAGAAGAAGGGCTGGGGCCAGCCCCGAATCCAGCCCTTCCAGAACCTCACGCTGCACCCGGCCTGCTCTGGTCTCCACTACTCTCTGCAGGTGGCACAGCAGCCAACCTCTGTCCCCTGTCCCTGTCCGTATCTCTTCCTCCTTGATGTGTCTCTTGCCAGGTGCACCTCCCTGGGTTTGTTTTTTGCGTGTTTCTTCTTTCTGTGTGTTCATCATCCATATCCCGAGGTCGTGCACACTCCAGGCCTTATGCTGGGTGATGCTGGCTTCGCCGAGATGAGCAATTCTAGCCCCTTTACTTGAAAACCCCACACTTTGGTCATGACTTGGTGCCATTTGTACTCTGATGGAGGTGCTGTGATGGCCAGAAGAGACCTCTGGTTTAACTCAAAAGAAAGTGGGGCCTCTCCGGGCAAAAAAGGGAGCTCAGGATGTTAGGGGAAGAGGGGACAGCCAGTACAAAGTGCCAAATGGGAGTAGAGCGTGGCACATTTGAGAGGAACTGTGGGAGTGGAGTGTGGCAGAGGTGATTGAAGTGCCACAGAGAAGCCGAGGGGCTCGGACGTCCAAGGGCGCTGGGAGCCATGCAGGGCTCTGAGTAGGGGAGGGGCAGGGCCAGGTCTGGGCATAAGAATAGCCCTCCCAGGCCGTGTGCAGAGTGAGAGGTGGAGGCCAGGAGACCAGGCTGGGGGGAAGGTCTGGAGGTCCAAGCTGGGGCCAGAGTGGCAGGGACGGACAGCAGAGGACAGGACAAAGAGACTCAGGGACACAGGGACTGACTGGGTGGGTAAGGTAAGGCAACGGAGGGCTGAGGATGGTGCCCAGAAATCTGGCCAGGTGACCAGGTAGACCATGTGTCGGCCTGTCCCCAAATAGGGACCCAGGAGAAGGAGCAGGTTTGTGGCACCTGGTGACATTCTTAGGAGAGAGATCCAGGAGGCATTTGGTTTTATGACTTAAAGCTGTGGCTGAAAGCAAAGTCTTCACAAGGAAACTTCAGTTGAGATAAGATTTGGATGAGCATTTTACAATGGCAGTCACTCCAGTTTGCAGTGTGGGTGACTTTTATCCTCCAGGGCATGATTTTGTGACAGGAAGCTTTGCTTTTCTTCTCTTTCCATTGCATTTCATTTCATTTTGAGGTTGCTTGGTTCTCCCCGCCCCCAACCTACTCTGGACATTTAACTAGAACAAGTCAGTTCGGTGGCAAGGAGACACACCTCCCATGGCAGTAGGCACTCGGGTGAGGACATAATGGAGGACAAACAGGCAGGATCACATCTGCAGATCCCCCAGGGAGGCAGTTAGCTGGAGACCACCATTCATTCTCCCTTCAGCCCAGCACAGCAAGATTTCCTCTGGCCGGGGACCCAATGCCTGTCTTCAGTTGAGTAAGGCAGATAGAATGTCCCGTGGCATACAAGACATACATTTCTGCAACCCCTCTTGTGCACGGTGGGAGGGGGCACAGGAGAATCATGTCTCCGTGTCACCCTCACTCTCGGGCATGTGTGGAATAAACAGGTAGACCACTTTTAATAACTTTTATTTTTATTTATTTATTTATTTATTTTGAGACAGAGTCTTGCTCTGTTGCCCAGGCTAGAGTGCCGTGGCGTCAGCCTAGCTCACAGCAACTTCAAACTCCTGGGCTCAAGAGATCCTCCTGCCTCAGCCTCCTGAGTAGCTGGGACGACAGGCACGCGCCACCATGCCTGGATAATTTTTTCTACATACTTTTAGTTGGCCGGCGAGTTTCTTTCTGTTTTTAGTAGAGATGTGGTCTCGCTCTTGCTCAGGCTGGTTTCGAACTCCTGACCTTGAGTGATCCGCCCGACTCAGCCTCCCAGAGTGCTAGGATTACAGGCGTGAGCCACCGAGCCTGGCCTACAAAATGCTCTTACACATCAATTTTTTAAAAACCTAACCTGATGGAAAAATCAGCCTAGCAAAGGGACAGTTGACAGAAAAGGAAATACAAATGACTCTTAAGCTTGTGAGAAGATGGTCAACTTCATTTGTCAGTAACAAGAAAATGCAAATTAAAATTACTCTGACATACATCTAAACACTTAGGAGACTGGAGAGGATCTAGAACTTTGACAAGGGTTGTCCCCGGTATGGGGAAACAGGCTCTGCCAGTTTGGTGTGGAAACTGATGTAATTCTACAGAGGTTAATGTGGCAATACTTCTCAAAATTACAAGCTTACGTATCCTTTGACTCAACAGTTCTAGAAATTGGGAGATACACTTGGCACTTAAAGGAAGTGACATGTGTACTAGATTTTTTTTATTTTTTGAGACAGAGTCTCACTCTCTTGCCTGGGCTAGAGTGCCGTGGCATCAGCCTAGCTCACAGCAACCTCAAACTCCCGGGCTCAAGCGATCCTCCTGCCTCAGCCTCCCAAGTAGCTGGGACTACACGCACGCACCACCATGCCTGGCTAATTTTTTCTACACATTTTTAGTTGGCTGGCTAATTTATTTCTATTTCTAGTAGAGACGGGGTCTCACTCTTGCTCAGGCTGGTCTCGGACTCCTGAGCTCAAACGATCCTCCCTCCTCGGCCTCCCAGAGTGCTAGGATTACAGGTGTGAGCCACCGCACCCGGCCAAGTTTGTCTTATTTTTATGCAATCAAATGTATCACTTTTTTTTTCTTTTGGCTTCTATGATATGTTGTATTTAGAAAGACCATCCCCAATCCAAGATATGAAACAGTTATCTTGTGTTTTCTTCTATAGTTTTTATGATTTAATATATTTTTCTTTTAAATTTTTAAGCTACCTGGAATTTTTTCTGGTATGAAGTGTGAAGTAGGGATCCGATTTAATTTTTAAAATTCTTTTTTTTTTTTTTTGAGACAGAGTCTCACTCTGTTCCTGGGCTAGAGTGCCGTGGTGTCAGCCTAGCTCACAGCAACCTCAAACTCCTGGGCTCAAGCGATCCTTCTGCCTCAGCCTCCCTAGTAGCTGGGACTACAGGCATGCGCCGCCATGCCCGGCTAATGTTTTTTTCTATATATCCGATTTAATTTTTTTGTAGATGGATATTTGGTTAGCTACCCCATTGTTCAGTCATATACCAGTGTCACTCTTTTAAGTATTGTAGGTTTATAATCTGTTGTACTGTGTGATAGGGCTACTCCCCCCCATTTATCCTTATTATTCTTTTTTTTTTGAGACAGAGTCTTACTCTGTCGCCCAGGCCAGAATGCCGTGGCATCAGCCTAGCTCACAGCAACCTCAAACTCCTGGGCTCAAGCGATCCTCCTGCCTCAGCCTCCCGAGTAGCTTGGACTACAGGCATGCGCCACCATGCCCGGCTAATTTTTTCTATATATTTTTAGTTGGCCAATTAATTTCTTTCTATTTATAGTAGAGACAAGGC
>CAUYRT010057664.1:0-59676 GCA_963574885.1 Lepilemur ruficaudatus
GCCAATTAATTTCTTTCTATTTATAGTAGAGACGAGGTCTCGCTCTTGCTCAGGCTGGTTTCGAACTCCTGACCTTGAGCAATCCGCCCGCCTCGGCCTCCCAGAGTGCTAGGATTACAGGCGTGAGCCACCGCGCCCGGCAAAACTTACAAATCTTTAAATATACTTTTTCCTCCCCTTGTTAAAATATTTCGGTAGTTCCTCATTGACTTCAAAACAAAGGTCAGATTTCTCAGCTGAGGGAGCCATTCGTGATCTTTTCATTTCTTTTTCATTTCTTCTCTGCTTCATCTTTATCTATTCCCCTACAAGTGTCCTTTGCTTCATGCATAGAGAGCTACCATGTCCCTTCTCTCCCTCCCTCTTTCTCTGTCTGTCTGTCTGTCTGTCTCTCTCTCTCTCTCTCTCTTTTTTTTTTTTTTTTTTTACCATGGTTACTTCCTTCTTAACCTGAGCATCACCTGTTCTTCCTTCAAAACTCTGCTTTAGTTTCTACTCTTCCAGAAAGATTTCCTGGCACTACAATTCTGCCTCTTATTAATCTCATTTAGACTAGCCAGTAAGCTCTTTATAGCATTTCTTAAGGTCTTCTTTCATACTCCACTGCAATTATTTGTTACTTATCTGTCTCCTTTAATAGAATAATATTCCTTGAGGTCATAGATGAAAGTGTCATTTGGTTTAGAATCTGGCATATAGGCCTTTTGAATAAATGTTAGGTGAATGAGTAAATGTTAGGTGAGTAAGTTTCCTAATTTGATTTACTTTGTCCTTGGTTCTTCAGGCATTTGAGTGTATGGGTTATGCCATTTTCCTCACCAAGAGCTTTTAAAATTGACTCTCTAACTTCCATATTGCTACCTAAAATGTTTAATAAAGGTAGGTCTTGGGCTTTGGGAAGGCAGGAGCCTAACTGGATAGAGAATATAATAATATAATTTTTATCCCATCAGTTTGCTAAATAATCTGAAATATTTATGGGAAATTATAAAGACCAACTCTATAATCATGAAATTGTGCATTCTAGCTTATATTGTTGAACCTCTGACTTTATTGCTATGCAGAATTCCCTTAGGAGAGAACAGATGTTTAACAGGTTTTTCCTCATTTGAAAATATCTGGTTATAGTTTTTAGATTTTAACCTAATCTAGAAGAAAGACCAAGTTAAAGCTGAAGAATCTTTGCTAATAAGGAGTTATAGGCTTTAAACATGTGCTTGGTAGCTCTGAGGTGTCTTTATAGTATTTGCATCAATATTCTGCATTCTGTAGCAAAATAGAAACAATATGTGAAGAAGCCCATATTTACATGTAAAATTTTAAAAAACAATTTATTTCATAATACAATTACAGCATTTTCATTTAATCTAAAATTTTATTTTTTATATGTGTACTTAATATTTGCTTTCATATAATTATTTGCTAAGACACTTTGTATAATTATTTCTTTAGTAATACAGCAAACTGAGTCAGTGTATTATAGCTGAATCATAGTCCTGGCTGTTCTTTTTATTTATTGAAGGAACAAACGCTGTATTATTAGCATTTCTTGTCCTTCAATTGAGCTTGCAAAAGAGACTTGTTTGTTAGATCTTAAATACTTTAAGAAATGTGTTATGGAGGGTTTGTAATTATATTCCCAGTTTCGGGCTGTGATATATTTTAAAAATCCATGGTGGAAAAATGGAATGGGGAAAAATTACTCACATCGCAGTAGTTGGATATCTGCTCATTTTCAGAGGTTCCCAACCTCCTTTTAAAAAATATCCTTAAGATGTATTGTTTGTTAAAATTTGGTACTGAGTTTGTTGTATAAAGTATAAAGATTTACAGCACGTTAGAATATTATTGCCATTTAAGAATGTATTCACTGTTTTGGTTTTTGGAGCGCTGCCTCCAAGAGGTTCATGGCATTTGGTACGTAGTTCACGTATTTCTAGTCTACAGACCTTCCCTATCGAGGCAAAGGCTTCGTGGTTCTGATATTTGCATTTGCTACTGCTATAAAGCTCAACAATGGTAATTAATGGTTTTTTAAAAAACTTTCCATGTCATTACAAATAAAACTTGAGTTTTTTGAATACTAGTAATTTGTACCTTTAAAGAGCCACATTATTTTGCTTTTGTCTCAGGATGTATTATGCTTCACAAGTATACTGTGACAGCCTGAATAGCAAAGGGGGGAGGGGACATTGTCTTCAGCTGGCATGCTGTTATCAGAGGGAATGTGTTTCTGGACACGAGATTTAGCATTCATTGGTTGTCTGGAGAAAGCTATTTCATCTGAGGATTGGACAAGAAGCTGCGTCAATTTGCTGCCCGTCTCCAAGGCACTGGTGATGCTGCCTTCACAAGCTGGCTAACGTCACGGCTCC
The DNA here is from genome assembly GCA_963574885.1 of Lepilemur ruficaudatus. NCBI lineage: Eukaryota > Metazoa > Chordata > Mammalia > Primates > Lepilemuridae > Lepilemur > Lepilemur ruficaudatus. The sequence goes on from CAUYRT010057664.1 coordinate 2,376, forward strand.
ATCACCCAGCGGGGTGTGGACTCTCTTTTTCTGTTCTTCTCTATTTAATTCTCTATTTGCTGCCTACTGCATTTCTTAATCTGTCTTCTGCCAAATGCTAACAGCATGATATTTTGCAATCATCTAGGTGAATACAAGAAAGACGAACTCCTAGAAGCTGCTAGGTAAGTGATTCCATTCATTTTAAGTGAGTATAATGCATTTAAGGGAGAAAAGGGGGAGGGCAGGTGGAAGACTATAAAAATTATAACATGTTATTGTCTTGCTTGGATTTTATGCAATAATGCAGATAAGACCTATGCTAAATCTTTGTGTACTTTATTTCCCATGATTCGTATATATAATGATAAAATCTTTCAATATGGTGAGGGTTATATGGTTAATTTTATTTGAAACATTTCTTAAGGTACCTGCAAACCCTAGTTGCCCGGCTTTTCAAATGATATTTGTAGAGTATTTAAATGCCTATATCTTCATTTTCCTCTGAAGATTTTTCTAGCAAAGCTCGAATGAGGGGCAGAAAGTAAATGTTCAAATCTTCATTCTTTTTTTGTTGTTGTTGTTGTTCTCAGTCATTTGTAATTTAATTGATTAGCTCTTTACAGCATTTTGTATGTATTTTTTAACTCTAATGTTTTAGATCATTTATCAGAATAAAGTTTGTTTGTAATCAAGATGACTTTATGCAGATAAATAAATCAAAAACATAGAAAGCTACATTATCCAAGATACACCATTATATGATGATTAACGGGAATTAATTGGAAATACAGTAATTTAGTATTGCAAGAGATTTATTGTGATCCATATAAAAGAAATCAAAGCAAACTCATATTATTTTTCATTCTCGTGTGAAAAAATTATTTATAAACATTAGTAAGAAGCTCTATAATTTTATAGGAATTGACTTACTACCTTTTTATAGGAGTGGTAATGAAGAAAAACTAATGGCTTTACTGACTCCTCTAAATGTGAATTGCCATGCCAGTGATGGGCGAAAGGTAAGTTATTTAAAATGTAATACCCTTCAATAATTGCTTTTTGTCTTGCAACAAAATTTTTTGAAGTTGGCATGTATATACGGATGTATATATAGCTTCATGAATGTACAGACATATATAGGGCTGTATTTTTACTGACATCTTTTCACCATAAAATGAAATGCTGCTCTGTCTGTTATTGGCACTTCTGACATATTCATAGAGCTGGTGAAGCATGGATCTTAAGTAAGCCTTTTCTCTTAAATGTTAGACACTGAAAGTTGTTTGTTACATAGAACTGCAGCTTTGTCGGTATAATTAAAAATTACAACACATATTATTTTCTGTTTATGGTAATGGGAATTAGAAATATTTGTTTATGTCCTATTTATCCATCTTTGTTAGGACATTTGCATTTTTGATTTCTTATTTGGCAGAAGAAGAAATTTGTTTGCTAGATATTAACACTTTTTCCATTAAAGCAGAGAAAATGTTGATGATTTTTTTCAGATCTATGTAACAGCCTTGCCTTTTGTTTATTATTATTTTTACTGGTTTAGGTTTTAATTGTGGTATATTGAAAGAAAATAGATTAAAATAGAAATATTTTGCATTAATATACAGTTGTCATAAATGTAAGGTAATATATAAAAATGTACACCTGGCAGCTTCATTATCTGCTTTGTATTCCTGCTAACTATAGATTGAAATGTAATTCTTTACAGCCGTTGGTAATTGCAAAGTTTTGCAATGATTTACCTAATAGACATTGAAAAACAAAACACTCTGTACTGTAAAGTTTTTTTAAGATGACAGTTAATTTTTTAATAGTAAAGGATAGCTTTTATATTTTAAAAATGTAAAATATTTTTAAAGATACACTAAAAATACTGAGGGAAAATTATCTTGTGCCTAGTATATAAAGAATGGATTCCTTTGAAATTATTTACAGTGAAATGGTATAGCAAATATCAGAATGGATGGTACCTCTTAGAAATAATATTTTGCTTTTAAAAAATTAGTTTTCTGTGAGTGATGATTTCACAGATCAAAATTACTCAGTTTTCCTTTAGTGCCTCCCCACTTTTTCCCCATTTTAATGAAATCTCAAAATAGTGATGAGGAATCGAATCCCTCAGAATATATGTAATTTGTTATTGTAGATGGCTTGTATATTATGCCACATTTCTTAATGAGTGTTTAGTTTTCTCTGGATAATTTTGGAAGAGACTTCTGCTTCCATGGAAGATTAAATTACTCACATATATCAAGCTATAAACTAGCAAAGATTTACTCAGCACTATTACTTACTCTTTGGAAATGTTTTTAAATGGGAACTGCTCATTTTTCCTTCAGTTTTGAAGTTGCTTTGGGGAATTTAACACTTGTGTGAGTACTTCGAGCTCCAAATTTTATTTGGATCATCTGAGTAGATAAAGTGACTTGTATCACTGTGCAGAAAAGGTCCTTCATATCTGTGGCTAAATGCAGCTGTGGTTTTTAGACAGAGCTTGTTTAGAGCCTAGCCTAATTCAGTTTTCCATAGCTATTTTAATACTACAGAATTTATGTGAAATTACTATAGCAAGAATCGATTTCCATCCCAGCTTTATTCTCCCTTCTTTACCCTTCTATCTTGACAGCCCCCTTTCTAGTGCAATAAATCATATTAAGCAGCATAATTGCTGATACTTGACAAATTATCTCTTCTCCCTGCTTCATACCTTATACAAATGTATGGAACTCCTTTATTTTTCCTTCTCCCCACAGGAGGATATAGTATAGACTTCCTTTGGAGCCCACATATTCCTCATCCAAATTCCTATGGCTTCTTTTCTATATTATTCTATGGCATTTACTACAGAGTTCCTTAAATTATAGTTATTCATAAATGTCTTTTTCTTCTATTCCTCTATTAGCTGTCTTTGTATATTGCACTGGGCAAGTCTGGCATTTTGCATTTAGCAGAAGCTTAGGATACGACTCTGTTGTTCCCTGATAAACATAATTTTATCCTCTGAGAAAACCATCTGCATTCTTTTCCATTTAGAAAATTAAATCAGAAGTATATGAATTGGAGACTTAATGTTTGCTATTATTACCAATATTATTCTATTAATTTATTTTGAGGTAATTATAACATGAAGGAGAACTGTATATTTTAAGGTGTAGAACATTTTTAAGAACACACCTCAAGTATTATTCTACTGAAGGATTCCTAACGTATAAATAGGGCAATAATTTTCAAAATGTGGTCTTGTACATTTTTAGATGATCAGTTTTTTAAAATTAGATAGAAAATGAAAAATAAACTTAAGCATTTATTAGGTTTTAGTGCTATGTATATACTATAGGAACTCATTTACAGTTGTCCATTCATATGCAAAATACAAATAAAATTTCATAATTTAAGTTGAACGATATATATGTGTGTATATATATTTATTTAGATACTCTCGTTTATGGCACAGAGTAATTCTTATTAGATGTACCAGTTGCAGTAAAACCATGAAGTGTTAAATGTTCTGGGAGCTAGTGGCGATCAGGGCAAGATCCCTTAGTTGTGACAATATCTTTTGTTTTCTTGCTGTTATTATCAAGAAAACAAGGTAAGCAAATCAACTGCTAAATAAGGTGTCTCTGTCTTAGACATGCAGTCTTTATTCAGAATATTTGCATGTGTTTATTTAGAATTGGGAAGTCAGATTGTACATTAATGAGAGGATAAAGGTACTTTTTCATATATAGTAAATCAGGCATGTAAAGTTTTTATTTCTTGAATTTCATTTTAGAACACAGTACAGTATCAAATCTTCTTTTAGATGTTTCCTAAATGACTATATTAATGCTTAACTGAGCCCTTTCCTGTCTTCATTTTTACTACCATTCCTGGTTGGTAAATTTTAAAAACCTATGGAAATGATAATTTCTTAATGTTTTTGGAAAGGAAATGTTCCTTATACCATGCTTAGTAGGTAGAGAATTTGCCTAGAGATACGTGGGGGTTTGAGACCGTAGTATTCCTTTTTAATGTAATACGTGGGATCGTACAATCAGAGTATAAATTTTAAATAGTCTCTTAATTCTATACTGTGACTTGATGATTAATTAGGTAATATGTGAGTGGCTAATTTTTATATTTCCCACAGACAGTTATTTTTCTAACCTGTAGAATTTTGAAAATAGTAAGGTTTTACATAACTTGTATTGTTATATTAGGCTTTTATTTTACATACAAATCAGAATTGGAGCTTGGCTACTGTAGAAATTTTATTATTTTTCCCTAAAAATGAAATGCAAAAGTTTTTTGTTTTAATATGCTACCTTTTTGTTGTTCTAAAATGCTACTTTCATACAATTACATATATGCTATACTGATGGCCACTTCAGAAACATAGGGGTATGGATATAATTTATTCTTCTTCTGTCTTCTCCCATTATGATTAGTTATAACATTCCACAATTCCTTATGGCAGTTAAGTGTAATCAGAACCTTAGATTGTTTCCTTTCTAAAATTCTTTATTACTTTGTTTTCAAACTTAGATTTCTTATGTTTAATCTCCTTTTACAGCTTTTTTTAAAAATCAATATCAGATGCCATATTAGCAGTTATCCAAGTGTTCTCGCCTTATTTGATATCTAAATTTAAGGTGGTAATAGTTTCTTATTTTTTGGTATTAATTTTTATAAGGATGCCTTTTTATACTAACTGAGAATAAATGTTCAAATACATCTCAAATTATTCCAACACTCAATCCTCTTGAGAATTTTTTTCATCCCTCGCTGTGTTCTTCCCCTTTCCTAGCTATCTTTATCCCCTTCCAAAACATATGCCCTACATTTATCCCTTCCTCATGAAAGGAAGCACTAGATAGAGGTTAGGGATTACTGTACATATTCCTAAATAGGAATAATATGTGTCTTTGCATATATCTAATATGTCTACTATTGCCATGATTATATGTCACCAAATAGTTGAAGGTAATAATAGCCAATAGGTGCTTTTTAATAAAATGCTCAATATAATTTCAGATATTTCAGGTTTCTTTCTGCTCCTTTCACTCATTCATCCAACCAGTACTCAATACCTATCATGTATAGGTCAGTGTGCTAAGTGCCTTGGGAGATAAATAAATATATGGCTAATGGTACAGGTTCACAAGGAGCTCATAAATTGTTACAATCATTAAGACATTCTCTAGGACATCCTTTTGCTGTGATACAGTTATAAAGTGCAGATTTAAGATGAGTTTTTTTTTTTCTGGCCTTTTATTTTTAAAGCATTAGTATTTAGACATGTATACCCTTCTGTAAGAAACCGCAAATTTAGATGTGAACAGGCCTTTAGAGAGGCATGATTTAAATTCGGAAAAATTAACTGAAGGTTTCTTTAAAGGTCAGGTTTCTACTGTGTAAATATTTGCTTCCATAAAATCGTTACTAATGAGTAAGAATCTGGAAACAGAGAAAAATAAAGTGTTTAAAAACTATTTCCAAATGGAGATCAATCAGAAATAAAGTAGAACTTAGTACCATACCTTGAAGACATTGTGAAAAAAGTGTGATATACTTGAAAGAACTGTGACTTGAAAGGCTGTGACATCAGAGAGATTGGGTTCTGTTCTATAGCTTTGTTTAATTTAGTCATTCTTAAGTGGGAATAATCATAACCCATTCCCCAAGGCATTAAGATTAAGTGAAATAATGTGGTCAGTGTGCCTAGTAGAGTGTATAGCACATAGAACTTCAGTAAATTAGATGCTTTGATAAATTGTTTAAAACTTTGAACATATTTAAAATGGATACATACTTTTGAGTACCCCAGTGTTCCCCACCTCCCCACTTAAATTGTCCTTATTATCCAAGTCCCAGGTGGCATTTGGATAAAAGAAACTGTAGGTTACCAGGTAATCTACAAAGCATATAATTGAATTAATTTTTCTGGAGCTTGGCCTTCCGCTGTCTCCACCCAGCATCACATTTAACACATAAATTTGTTTAAATTAGCAGCTTATAAATTCAGAAATAGGTTCTTGAGTTATATACCCATTTTTAAATACATAGTGATTAAAAATTAATATCTGGCTGAAAATAATGCCATACATTTGTTTGCATTCCATAAATCTCATCTACTGAAGCACAAGGAAGATGTAGGATTAGTAAAATTTTTTAAATCTGTATTTAACTTTTAGGGTTGTATGCATTTGTCATATTGTAATATAAGTAGAATTTTTCATTCTTCTTGGTTAACAGCCCTCTCCCTGAATATAGCTATTCTCTAAATATCACGTTGACTAGGATTTTAACAACTTGTACGTGGTAGATTGTTACTTTGAATACCTCTCAATGAACCATGCCTCTTATTATTCATGCCCTTGTCTGGTATCCTCCTACTTTGACTTTGAGCTTAGCCTGGAACTACTTTGATAATAAAATAAGGCAGAAGTGATGCCCTGTGCTTTTCAGGACAAGTCCCTGAATTGGCCTGGAAACTGCTAGTTTCTTGCTTTTAGAATGCCCCGTCTTGAAACTCAATTGCCATCCCGTGAGGTAGACTAACCAGTCGGGCGGAGAAGTCCATGTGGAGAGAAGCGAGGCCTCTAGCTGACAGACCCACCTGAGCTCCCAGTTAAGCTAAATGACTCTGTCCACGTATCCTAGATGTTCTAACCTTATCTGAGTTCCCAGTCCAACCTCCAGGTGACATCAGTCATCCTAGCATCTTAGCTCATACCACATGGAGCAGAAGAACTGCCCTGGTAACTCACCATTGTTGGGGTGGTTTGTTATATAGTAGTAACTGATAACTGAAATGCCTGACCATAAGAAAATAGAACTCAATGCTTATTATTTATTGGGCAAGAAAGATTGTATCTTTTTCAGATGGATTACTGAAAATGGTTCTTTCATAGCTACTTGAAAGAATAAGTGAGGATTTTTAAATATATTCCCAAGCATATTTACTTCTTTAGATATGTTCAGTTATTTTGAATTTATATTTACAGTTTAAGTTTTCTTTTCCTCCTCAAAGTGCAAAAAATAATTTCATGTGCATCTTTTGGGATCATGGTGTTATGGGATAAAGCAGGAACTTGAAGCTGGAAGACCAAGTTTTAACTGTTATTAGCTATGTGATCGTGGCAAGTTTTATTATATCTCTGAGTTCTCAAATTTTTTAGCCTAAAAAAATGAAAGGTTTGGGCCATGTGAGCTCTAAAGTACCTTTCAACTCTAACATTTCAAGATTGCAATATATTTTGGTATTTATTTTTCAGCAGAGTTTGTGGTAATTACCAGTAATAACAGAGTTGAATTGCGTAAGAGTCTATAGCGTCACCCTGGATATACACTCACGGTATCTGGAATAAAGTTTTTATAATGCTCTCTTCCCCTTTAAGAAAGTGTTAGCATTACCTGGGGGCACATGTCTGGCTCCCTCTGGCCTGTAGTGACCTTTATCGTCTTCTTCTGTTCTTGCCAAATCTTGGTAGATAAAAGGTCATACCGTTTTTTAATTTCCAACTTTTATGGATCATAGTTCAGATGTTATCTGGGATTACAAGGTCAAAATGCAGTAAGTTGGCATCAGGGAACTCTTCAAGTACTTTAGGTTTAATTATATATCTAATCAAATCACTTCTTCAGAGTACATCTTGCTGAGCAATGCATGCCTTACTATAATACAGAAATCCCTTACAGCAAGTTTTCTTGCCTACTTATGTTGGGATATATTGTGTAAAATCTTTATGCTTATGTATATTCATTTTGTTGCAATAAGGATTGAAAATGTCTTTTTTATATTTCATTAGGGAATTGCTTCTACTAAAACAATCTTTATTTTGTCAAGGATGACATTTCTACTGGTAAGGGTAATTAGTACCCATGCAAACTGTGGTATTTCTCTCTTTGAAAAGAAATTTTTAGTAGAAAGGTGGGGGCCACAGTGTTAAAAAGTCTATTTTATCTATATTTGGCCGTCCTCCTCCTAGCTTCTCCTGCACTTACATCCAGAAGCACAAGCTTCCTGCAGTTTTCCACATTAGACTACTTGAGGGATTGGAAGGGAGTGAGTATTAAATCATTTGTCTGTGAGTATGACTCATTATTAAAATTTTAGTTAGTAGCCAAATTACAAAATGACACTTCAGCATCTGCTTTAAAAATTGTTAGAATCTAAGTTTAAAGCGTTTTTTTTTTTTTTTTTTTAAATTTCTGCCTCTACAAGCAAACCAAACTTGCTATTAGTAGGGTGTATTACAACCGTAGCAGTAGCTGGAAAAACATCCATCTGGCAGAGTGGCAAGGAAAAAGGAGTAGGAAGAAACACACAAGGTGGCTTCAGTGCTGTTGTTAATGTCCTCATTCTTCAGTTGAATGGGATGGCGAGTATTGTTGTTTTAGTATTATGCTTTATAACTTACATACTTTTATGTATCAAATATTACATGATAAAGATATTTAAAAATATCCCTATAATGATTATAATTTGCATACTCTTTGGCTTAAACAAACTGTTTAGTTAATGTCATTTGACAGAGTATTCTGCAAAAAGTTCTTAAATCCTTCAAGTAAAGGGTAAACGTTTAACACTTTTTATAGTGTAAAAAAGGCTTTCTTAGGTGCAAAGAGAAGTCTGATTTCAGGAAACTTCCAGCCTGATGAGAAGTAGCAAAAAGGAAAGCAACAAGTTAATCATAGACTTAAGAATTCTGACATTATCTGTAACTTGAATTAGCATCTGTAAAACAGCTGTTTGGCCACAATATAAAACCAATGCAATTTTTAATTTCATTGTGTACTGGTTACCTGGAGTCTTAGCTAGGACTGTCATACCATTGACAGGGTAGCTTAGACCAGAGAAATTTACTTCTTACAGTACTGGAGGCTAGGAAGTTCAAGATTAAGGTGCCAGCATGGTCAATTTCTGGTGAAGGCTCTCTTTCTGACTGCTTTCTTGCTGTTTCCTCACATGGTAGAGAGAGAGAAAGCAAGCTGTCTGGTGTCCCTGCTTATAAGGGCACTAATCCCATCATGAGGTCCTCACCCTCATGACCTCATCTAAACCTTATTACCTCACAAAGACCATCACGCTGGAGTTTAGGGCTTCAACATATGAATTTTAAGGGGATAAAAACATTCAGTCAATAATACCTGGCTATTTTTGTGTCACTGCTTTTTTTTTTTCCTTTTATTATAAAGAAGATTGGCCAGGCACAGTGGCCAATGCCTGTAATCCCAGCACTTTGCAAGGCAAAGGCAGAGGGATCACTTGAGCCCAGGAGTTCAAGACTAGCCTGGGCAACATGGCAAGACCCCTTTCTCTACAAAAAATTTAAAAATTGGCCAGGGTTGGTGACACATGCCTGTAATCCCAGGAGGATCCCTTGAGCCTAGGAGTTCAAGGCAGCAGTGAGCTATGCTGGTCCCATTACACTCCAGCCTGGGTGACAGAGTGAGACCCTGTCTCTAAAAAAAAAAATAATAGAGAAGAAGAAAACAATAATCATTTAAGGGGCCTCCTACTTCCCTCTCCCTCCCTCCCTCCCTCCCTCCCTCTCTCTCTCTCCCCCTCCCTCCCTCCCTCCCTCCCTCTCCCCCTCCCCCCCATGCACACATCCGTTCACTCACTCATTCAATTAAATTAGAATTATAAAAGAAAGTTTCTAAAAGTATCAAAAATCTTCGTAATATACCTTTTAAAAGAATGTTTTCAGTTACTAATAAGAAACATTTTTCTCTAAGAATGGCACCAATAGTAAAACTTTAGAAATACACTGTAACTACCATGCATAATCACTTGAAATGCATATTTGGGTAGCCAAACTGGTAAATTGGGGAATAGACTAATTCTAAATATAAAATGTTTCATATTTTAGTTTTCCTTTTATAAAGGTGCTTTAATTTATTAATAGTAGCATAATAATACCTTACTCTCGAATACCATAAAATGTCCATTAAAATAATCTTCTAGTTTCAGAGAGTTTTCAATATCTGTTAGAATTAGGGGAGAAGGCTGTGAGCAGGGAACAGAACCGGAGATCTCTGCTCCTGGCTACCTTTGGCTGCCATATTCATATATGCAAATCCAGAAACAACAAGGATTTTATCACTGAAGGAACTCTGAGTTGGCAGCGTATCTCTAAAATCATAGCGCTCTTAACCACATTAAAATCAGCTGAAGGAATTTGTCAGCCTCTCAGTGTACAGTTAAAATGACTATCTAATGATCTAAGGGGACTGATTCCCTCCTGTGCGATCATTAAATACTGATCAGTGCAATTTGTTTCCCCTTTCAAGAACAAGTCATCTGTCTGTTGTACATTACTTGGAATCTTTGATGCTTAGATATGAAAACCTAAGATTGCAAATATTAGTTATGAAAAAGAATTCATGTGAGGTAGTGTGAAAATTTTTGTCCTTAAAGTATAGAACATCAGGACCAAGAAACCTGGTTTACATAAAATCTACCAGCTGTTTCTCATTAGACAGTGAAAAATTAATGTTGTACCTTGAGAGTATTAAGCATTTTTTTCATACAAACCCTACCAGAGAATGCTAGAAACTCATTTTCATGTACACATTTCAATTCTTCTGCTGATTCTGAGGCTGGAAGAGAGAAACACAAATTGCTGGCCGTTGGAAGAATCCCCCTGGAGATTCCGCAATGATAATGTTAAGTTAAAATTGAATTAAGTTGGCATTCAGAGCTTTATTCTCTCAAAGAATACCCTATGGATTTTCTATTCTTTCTTGTCTGCTCATTTCCTTTCCCCCCTTTCTCTTCCTAATACATACACTTGAAATAAAGACAGTCCTTTATATTTTCACTTTAAAAATAAATTTTTACTATTGAAGGCAGTTGAAGTACAGAAACCTTGTTTTTTAAAAGATATTTCACAAATTCTGTAAGTTTTCAAATGCCTCCTAAAAATGAATACATATGTTACATTGGGAGAACATCCTCTCTGAGGCAATGAAATATCAATCTTTATTCTATCTCTGTTCATCTAATCTAGGATTCATAGAATTTTAGAATTCTCTTATTTTCAAGAGACCTTAAATGGCAACTGGTTCAACCTCCCAATGCAATGTTAGAACCTTCACTGTGATAACTCTAACAGGTTCTCCTTAAATACATTTTAAAAAGGAGAGAGATTGGGGGAGCCCACTGGTTTAGATCAGACCATATTTGGGTTTAGTGCTCTATTTAGGGTGTCACATTTTAAGAAGGCATATTGACCAACCAGATGGTGACCCAAGAAGGTAGTCAGAAAATTATTCTATAAGAAGCAAGCAGTTGAAGCAGCTGGAGGGATTTAGTTCAAGAAGAGACCAAGTAACTATCTGTTAGAAATATCTAGAAAAATTTTGTACTGGGAAGGAGGCAGAATAAATTATCCTCTCCAATTTCAATATTATTATTCTTCCTTGTCCTGCTATACTTACTATTTTTAGGCAGCTTCTATTATGAAGGACTCCCACATTTCTGGGACACTCATCCAATGGTATGGTTACACTGTCACTATTGATGGGGTTTAATGTATAGTGACCTCTGGATCAGAGTGCTAAAGTCATCAGAACCAAGGAGATTCCTGCTCGCCAAGAGTAATTCTCCTTGCCACTCAGCCTTCCTAGCCCATTACTGAACATCTTATCTAGAACCTGAGTGCCCAGCCAAAGAGAGGAAGAAAGGCAGAACAAGGGTTCTGAAGTCCCACTCCTGGGATTTGACTCCTGACTGCTATTAACTTGCTGTATTAATCCCTTGTTCCTCAGTTTCTCCATTTGACATATGGAAGTAATAATAATTTCTAGCTCAGGTAGTTGCTGTGTAAACATAAAGTTAATACACATAATGCACTTAGAACATTGCTTAGTACATAGAAAGTGCTTTTATATCTTCTATGTCATTTTAACTGGAAGACAAGTCTGTGAGGAAGCCAGTGCTATTATTGCCCATCTCCTTTCCCCCATTACAGAAATTGTGAATTAAAGACATATTAATACATCAGACAGTCTTAGATTATAGGAGTAGTGTCATGTTTATTAAAGGAAATTAACAGTCCTGATGTGGTCTACTATGATGAAACCCTATCTGTGGTTAGGTGTGTTTAGCTCTGTGTACTGTGCTTTAAAGAACCACTGACCAAGAGGCCCTGGACCAGAGGGGAAAACTCATAATGGAATAGAAAACATTACTAAAAGACGATCTAGTAATATATAATCTGTAGAAGAGTCAAGTTAGAGGAGACATAGTCTTTGAGAAAGGAGTGAATAAAATCACTTTTTTGTTTCATCTCTACTTTGGTTTGTCAATTTTCATTCTCCAGAAGGTTTCTCTTTTACATTCTCTTTGTACCAGTCCAAGAGTTAAGAAACTTCAAGGAGACTGTCTGAGCTTCATTATGGTAGTACTTAAAATATTCCTTCAAAGGACAGGCATCAGCAATGAGATATATTTATTTCCATGGACTCATGCCCATATTGATTCTCTAGCTTTTAATTTGTTTAGATTCTGATCTAAGTATCACTGTCTCAAAGAGCTTCTAAGCTCTTTGCTTCTTAGCAGACTAATTGTGTCTCTGTGCCTGATAGAAATTTAATAAAGCTGATTATGTGTTTATTGTATTTCCTAGGAATTTTGTTTTAATGGCTGATGTAGTATTTGTAGAAGGGAAATACTGATCTATCTTAACCAAATGATAGCTTCAAATGAGATATGTTGTGATAAGATAGAGCAAAAGTAGAACAGCATAAATACCAATTTATAGGCAATGGGTGAATAATTCTGGTACAGCCACATAACAGAAATACTATCTGGCCATTACAAAAAATAAGACAGACAGATATGTACTAACATCAAGAGTAAAAAAGCAAATCACAGAAGAATATAATACAATCCTATTTGTGTGACAAAAACAGTAACAAAAAGAACGCAGAGGAAAAACAAACACATTCTATACATTTGGAAAAATATCTCAAATGATACTTGTGCAACTGTAAATAGTGACTCCTTTAGGGAAGGGGGCTTGTCGGGCTAGAAGGAGAAATGGAACCTTTTACTTTATATTACAGTATTTTCTGTATTATTTGAATTTTTAGAAGGAATGTATTAATTTTATAATCTAAAAAGGAAGTCTATTGGGGGAGAGAATGGTAAATAAATGTAAATCAATTAATAATTGAGACCAGTTAAAACTGACAAAAATAACATATATATATGTATATATATATACACCCCATTTTTGAAGCTAGACCTGGATGCAAGAAGATGCAGGAAGTTAAAAAAAAATTATAAAGATGATATCTAGGACTCATGAGTTCAGAGAGGTAGTACTTGCAAAACTGATGGTACACTGAAGCAGTCTCACTACTAAAAGTAGAATATCCAGACATAATATGTACTATATAAGTATATAGGACTACCTATGAAATATTCTTGCCAAAAAAGTTTTATTTGAAGGAGGAAAGTTAACTTCCAATTTACAAGAAATACAGAAGATAACAGCCACGAGTTAAACATTCACAAGAAAGGGAATAGACAACTTACACTGTTTCTTCAACAAGTATTGTGGGGAAAAAAATAAGAAAGGGTGAAGACTGTTATAGATTAGAGAGACTTTAAGGCCCAGTAACCAAATGTATGGATCCTGATTGCAGCAAACCAACTTTAAATAGGCAGTTATTGAGACAATCAGGAAATTTGCATATTGACATGGGCTTTAGGTGTTAGCAAGGTTTTACCACTTTTGTTAGATGTGATAGTAACATTGGAGTTTTGATGGAAAGTGTCCATAATTTTTAGAGGCATCTTAGAACTACGTAGAAGTGAATAGTCACAGTGTCTTGAATTTGCTTCAGAATACTTAAGGGGAAAAAATAAAAAGAGATACGAGAAGACAGTGTAACAAAGTCTTAATAATTAATGATTGTTGAATCTGGGAGATGATAACATGGTGGTTCTATGTTTCTTTAAAGTTATTCTTAATAAAGCAAAGGTTTCATGTTCAAGTGCTGAAAAGATTATGAAATTTTATCTTATGAAACCATTTTGTAATTGTACCTGTGGAGCAAGAGTCTGGAGGAAAAATTTGAATAGTATGGCTGAGCTTGTATGAAACTAAGAAAGACTACACTTGAGTCTTTTGAAGAAATGAATGATAAAAAAATTATCATCTTCTATTCCTTGAGTCAACCTTTCAATACAATTCTTCTCCTAATTTGGTGAAGTAATAGGTCTTATTCAAGAATGGACATGTTTACACACATACAATTTCTGATTCAGGACAGTTCCAGAACCAAGAAACTCATTTAGCATTAAGTCTGGCTAGAGTAGGGTGACCAGTGAGCCCAGTTTGCCTGGGATCAGTGAGTTTCCTGGGACCAGAAAAATACTAGGCAAACCATGAAAAGTTGGTCACCATACTCTGGAAAGTTCCAGAGGATTTGATCTAAGCCAACCTGAACCCTCATCTTAAAGAAAAAAAAAAGGCACTATGCATTACAGTTTAGACAGTTCTCTGATGACTTACAGCATAGCTTCACAGTTGTGGTTTTATTCTTTCCTAGGGAATTTCATTGAACATCACACATGCCTGTGTTGAAATGTCAGTGTAAATCTTCCACACAAATTTAAAGTCATACTCACCATGTTGGATTATCCATGTCTTCTGTTGCCCTTTAGTAATGTAAATCAAACGCTGACAATGACTTTCATTCATGCGTTTTTTTTTAGTTACTCTATTTGAGGCCCTATGCTAAGCCTCCGAAACAAAATTAAGATACGTTCACTTTTCTCAGTGAACTCACAGTGAATTAGAGGAGACAGACACAAAGTAAAGAGCTATAGTATTTTATAATAAGTGCTACAGTAGAAGATTGTGGCAAGTAGTTTCAGGACCAATCTTTTGTAATTTTTTTTTTCCTGCAAAAAGTATTATCCAAAGTCAGAACAAGAAGAAAGGAGATAATAATTTGGAGTATTAGTGTTTTAGATTTTTATTTTAAAATCTTATTCAAGGAATGCCCCAAAGTTTGTACTTTATAAAAATAGAATGGTAAATCGTAAGGAATTAAAAATTAATTTTTACCTTTTATACTTTTTGGATGAAAAGCATTATAGAGGTTGGGCTATTCCCACTATATGGTAGTTATTAGCTTGGAAAGTTTCCCCAACACTATCAGACCAAGGAACTCTCACCTCCCTTACCCAGCAGTCATTTGTGAAATAGCAAGATGTGTTTTGTGTTAAAATATAAATGCTAAAATTCCATTGGCATTAGATATGTAATAATACATCTAGACATATTGATAGTTGTCATTAATTTCTTTCCTCAGTGGAAATAAAAAGGATGTAGAAATTAATTTTCATATTCTAGGCACATAACAATATATAAGTCTTTTAAAGCCAATAGCTACATTGTATATCCATAGGAATTTTTTATTTTGATATTAATCCTCAGAAATATTTTGCCTTCCATTATTTGGATTCTTAAAGAAGTCATATGTGAAATTACAGTGGAGATATATTTTGTTATTGGCTTTTAATTCTTTCAGAAGTTACTTCACTTAGTAGAATCTAATTCTCAGTGGTTCCGGAAAACTAATAATTGTGGCATTTGAGCTGTGTGAAGTGGGGTGGAGTGAACAAAGGGGATCAGATTAAAAGGTGAGGTCACAAAGTTGGGGGGATATAGGGCAGATTGTTTATGGCCTTCTAGATCATTATAAGGACTTTAGTTTTTATTTAGAGTGAGATGAGGAACCATTGAGAGATTTTGAGCAGAAGACTGGTATATTTAGCTTATATTTGAACAGGACTGCTCTGCTGCTATGTTGTATTACTCTAAGGAGATTATACTGGAAGCAAGGAGATCAGATAGGCTGTTGCAACCAACCAGCTGAAAGAGGGTAGTGGCTTAGACCAGGCTGCTGATAGATGTGGTGAGAAGCTATTGGATTCTGGATATATTTTGGAGGTATAGCCAACAGAAATAGTCTGATGGGATAAGCGTAGCATGTGAAGGAAAGATGGGAATCAGGAACAACTCCCAAAGTTTAGTAACTAAAAGGATGGAGTGGCTTTTAACAGAAGAAATTCTGCAGAGTAGGTTTTAAGGGCAACACTAAGCTCAGTTTGGGGCATGATATGCATGAAATGTCTGCTGCTTATCCACATGGTGATGTCAAGTAGACAGCTGGATTATGAGAGCCTGGAGGTCAGCAAAGAGGACTGGGCCAGAGATATAATTGAGGAGTAGTCAGTTTATGGATGTTATTTAAAGCTGCCAAACGAGTAACTATAGACAATGAAGCAAAAAGTTTTGAGGCCTGAGTCCTGGAGTACTCCAATGTCCAGAAAATGAGTAGCCAGGAAAGACTGAGAAGGACTGACCAGCTAGGTAGGAGGAAAATCAGAAGTATGCTGTCCTAGAAACCAAGGAGGAAGTGGTCAGTTATATCAAATAATGCTTATAGGTCAAGTAAAGTAAGGACTGATAAGTGACCATTAAGAAATAACATCTAAGTGTGTCAACTACTAAATAAGGTAAATAAGTAGTAACTACCGTTTGTTGAGCTTTTCCTGTGTGATAAATACTGTAATATATGCTTTATACAGTTATCTTTAATCCATAAAACATTCCTGCATGATAGGGATTATAATTCCTACTTTACAAATACTGGAAGCCAAGGCTCAGAGACATTAAGAAATTAGCCCATGGCCAGACGTGGTGGCTCACACCTGTAATCCTAGCACACTGGGAGGCCGAGGCAGGAGGATCTCTTGAGGTCAGCAGTTCAAGAAATTATCCCAAAGGCATATACCTAGTAAATTTCCCAAAGCCAAAATGCAAAACAAAGATTGAAAAGCCTTTACTCATTTCCTTATATTGTAGTCTCTGAATGTATGTTAAAGTTGCTTCCACAGCTTTATAAAAGGCTTGTCAATTGTTACTATTTTAGCTATGCCGTATATGTATAGGATTAAAGCTACTATTATGCTTTATATTGCACTGCAAATCTATATCATAAAAGGCAAAGATAGATAAATTCAAGTTTGTTTGGTTTTTTTCCCTTACAGCCTGAATCAAAGAAAACTTTGAATTATGGGACTTATTTAAATGACTTTTGTCTGTAAACATTTTATAATATGAAAATATTAGTGATAATATTTCTCTTAGAACAGATTAATATTTATTTAGATAGAGTTTTAGGTAGAGTTTTGTATTTACATTTGTTCCCTACTTTACTGCTCTACATGTTTGTCATTTAAAATGTTCCCAACCAAAGCATCTGTTTTTAGAATAAATCTGAGGTGTACAAACTGGCAGTGATTGCTGTCCTGTGTATATTGATGTCTTAAGCATTTGATTCTTGTGTTTATTAGTTTATAGCCACCATCCAATTATTAGTAACATGTGTGAGTTTTTTACAAATGGGTCTGCTTTATTTATCCAAAACTAAAATTATACTCTTAATTATCCTAGCAATTAGAAAATTACTTTTATCATTGCTTTGCCATTTGGCAATTGAGGTATAAATTTGGCACTAGATAGCAGCTATTCACTAAGTTTAGTCCTGAGCTACATGGTTTCAGTTGCTTTGTATCAGGACACAGCATTTGGTAAATAACAGTTGTAAATTTTTTTTGTAGAGTGTGAAAAACCTCTGGGCTCTTATTGGCATAAGCTTGATCAAATCATCCTTTGTTCTCAATTTGTCTGTACTTTTTCGTTTTGCATTCTGCCATTTTCTCTAATTTATTGCAAGCATTTTACTGATTTTTATGTGCCTTCTAGTGATACTATATAGGTTACATGATTTGTATTCACATTGGACTGACTACTTTGACAGTCTCATCTCGCTTGCTCTGCACTCACTCTTCCCTGTGAATTCATCACGCCATGGCTTAGCTGCCTCTATTTAGATGCCGCTTGCCACTTTGCTAACTGACACTGTCTTTATCTCCCTCCTGGATTAGTCCTGTAGCCTCCTGGTTCAGGTCTTCTTGCCATAAGGTTTGCTCCCTCTCTGCAGTTTTATTCTCCATGTAGTAACTAAAGTGGTCTTTCCAAAACTCCAATTTTTATAATTTTCTGCATCACTTAGCCACTGGACTTTTTTTTTTTTTTTCTTAGTTTCTCAAATATACCATGTCCACTGGGTATTAGCATATATTTTCACACTACCTGAAATAAAGTTTCTCAGTCTTTTGCCTCAGTGATTTCTCAGTTTATCCTCGAGTCTCAGCTCAGAAAGCAGTTCTTCTGAGAATCTTCTCTGGCCCCATTTCTTTCTGCTTGCCTCCAGCATGGTTTAGGTGTACACATCCTCTAGCTATCCCTGGCGTCCTGACCTTCCCTTTGTCACACTCTGTTGTACTGCCTGCTTCTCTAGTTACTTGATTCCTCAGAAACTAGACTTCTGTTTCCTCACCTTTTGTCCCTCTGAATAATGAGTTAGTTTCTATGCATTTCCTTTAGGGACTCTGTGTGGTTTTGAGGAAGTAGATCCACAGGGCAAAGGCATGATTGACCTTTTCTTATTTATTAATACCACACCATCCTTCACGCCTAACATGGTAGATGCTAAAATGCAGCCACATGGTAAATACTAAAATAGTTTAAGTGAATGTCAGAGATGACCAGATTTGTTTTAGTGATACCCTCTCCTGAATTCTAGTCCTGTATTTATAAATCTTTCTCTCACAGACATTACCACTGGGATATCATATAGGCACTTTAAATTCAGTAAACCCAGACCTCAAATTCTTTCCCTCTGGGCTATCCTCCCTTCCCCTCCCTGCTTTTCTTTGCTTTCATTTCTTCTTTTCTCCTGTCATTGACCTTTCCCAACTGGAAACTGCCATATCCCTCACTACTTATATCAGTCAGCTTTCAGATTCCATCAATTTTTGCTTCCCAACAGTTTTTGAAACTCACCCCTTAATGTCATTTTTTTCACAGACACTTTATTTCAGGCTTCCTGCCACTTTCTACCTTGTTAATTATAGAACCTTCTAATTTACTTGAGTTATATAAATTTCAACAGCTTAGAAACTAAATACATCATTATTTTCAAAGCACTGTAAATAATTCTCACTCTTAAATGATTTTAAAATATTTGCAAACAAGATAAATTTTTTATGTTTTTGCCCCTCTAAGTATGCTATTACCATGGTTTCATTTGCATTCATTCATTTAGGGACTTTGTTCATTTTCAGGAATAAGAAATTGAAATTATTGAATCAACTGCATACAAATAAAATTGTGTGAAAGACACTTAATATGAAAAAGGAGAATCTTTTTGTTCATAAGCATAAAGATGCCACTCTTTTTATGTAATGAAATGTCAGCTGTGTGTTGTAAGAGCTTACTGGCTTATTGGCTAGTCATCCAAGGCAGTCATTATCTCTAGGGGAAGCTTTACTGCAATGTCAAGTCCGACTCAGTCCAGAAAAGTCGGCCAAGATATGGAGTAAGAGGGACTAGATTTACCGTCCTTCCTGAGACAGTAAGAAAAAAACAGAATATGTGAAACAATGGTTTTCAGACATTGAATATCAAACTGTACATGGCAGCCATCCCTGAGACGGAACAAATAAGATGAGCCGTGCAATTGCTCCAGCTCACTGCCTCCAAAGAATTTCCAGGCCGTAATGCAGGGTGAGAAAACCCAGGAGAGAACCTAATGTCTTCCTGAATTGAGGAGATGAAATTGGGAGTTTGGGGAAACCAAGGTAGTAAGAGTCAACAAGACAGAGGACCAGGTTAGAAGATCTTACCCCAAGGGTCCCCTTAGGGTCTTAGGCTAAGTACTAATTAACATATGTATAAGGAAACTACCTGAGGCTGATTAAAGAACCACCCAAAAGGATCTGAGGTAATAAGCCTAGAATCTCTCAGAATCTATGCTAGTTTCTGTTGCCACCAGCCAGAGTGGAAAACCCTCATAATTCATTGGATGTCATAGAAGGACAGTGCTTCAGGTGCAGGGGAAAATTCTTCCTATACTAAAGGCTGCCTAACAAAGCCTAAAAGCAAGCTTTGAAATCAACCTAACATGTGTGTAACTGAAATTTCTGGAGGAGAGAATAATGGGAGAGGGAGCAGAAAAAATATTTGATGAAATAATAGCTAAGAGTTTTCTAAATTTAGTGAAAACTGTACAGGTCTAAGAAGCACAGCAAGCCCCAGGCAAATACACACACACAGACACAGACACACACACACACACACACACACACACACATATCACATGAAGAAAACTATACCAAGGTACATCATAATCAAATTACTTAAAGTCAGTGATAAAGAGAAAATATTAAAGCATCCAAAGGAAAAATACATGTTCAAAGAAACGAAAATAAGGATGATGGCAGATTTCTAGTCTTTAAACACTGCAAGCCAGTTAAAAACAGCAGAGCAACATCTTTAAAATATTAAAAGAAGGGGGAAAAGCTAAACTTCATTTTCCAGCAAAAGTTTCTTTCTAAAATGAAGGTAAAATAAGAGTCCTGAGAGTAACTCAATACTCTCTGGAGGTATCGTTTGTAAAAACAATTGACATGTTATCTGAAAGCAGAAACTTGCTGTGCTATTTGATGATACAAAAATTTTAATTGCCTATTTTTATATTGCAGTTTACATGATAAAAGTGTTTATGGGAGAAAATGTTACAGTAGTTTCCCCTTATCCTCCAGGGATACATTTCAAGACCCCTCAGGGATGTCTGGAACTGAAGACAGTACAGAACCCTGTATATTTTTTCAATCTAATAACCAACAGGGTACTAAGTGACTAATGGGTAGCGTCTACAGTGTGGATGTGCTAGAGAAATGTCCCAAGTGGAGCAGAGTGGGAAGGGACAAGATTTCATCATGCTACTCAGAATGTCACACAATTTAAAGTGTATGCATTGTTGATTTCTGGAATTCTCCATTTAATATTTTCAGATCATAGTTAACAGTGGGTAACGGAAACCGCAGAAAGTGAAATTGCAGATAAGGGGGTCTATTGTGTTTTCACAAGATTTTGAGATAGCTAGAATGGGTGGTTTTTATCCCTATTTTATACATGAAGAAGCTGACACACGTATGTAGTATGACTTTCATAGGGTTTCATAAGATCCAGGGATATAATCAGGTTTCTTAACTTCCTACTCAGAACTCTCTTCTAATCAAATTGATCTTCTTATTGATAACTGTGCATTGCTCAAAATATCTTCTAAATTTAGAGACTGTTAGAATATACAAAATGAATGGAGTACCTTGAAAACAGTAATAGATAGTACAGTATGGAGTAATTCTTTTATATCTTGACATTTGGAAAAAGTGAAGAAAATAAATAGAAAATCTTACTAAGTCCCAAGGCCCCAAATAAAAGGCAGGAAAAATGAAAGAGAGTACATTAAAGTAGACTAGAGCCTGTGTGAAAAACTGTTATGGTATTTAAACTATAAATTGGCAAAGGTAGAAAATTGCTTTGGTTGCAGTGAAATTTTTAATTAAAATGAAGTTATTTCTGATTCCTAAAAAAGGTGAGAAGTTTGATTATTTTAATTAACAGTAAATTTTAGAGAACCTTTTAATAACTGTTCAAATTAAAATGTGGCAGAAATTAGTTGGGAAGAAACTATATTTTCCTCTTGTATTTATACTATGTATAATGTATATGATACATAAAATAGAAGAATTAAGTACTATCTTGGCATATTTCATTGCATCCGTGTAGCAAATTAGTTTTGACCATTCCTGGCAGCCATATGGAATGGATAAGATCCATTGTCCTTTTTGTTGCCACTGAAGTTTCTTCAAATAGTTCTTCAGGGATGTTTTTCCTCTATTAAAGAAATTTTGAGAGCTAAGTCTTTAGATAAGGTTTTATAGCAGAATTGGGATTTAAAAATTAGAACTTTAAAGGAAGACAGGATTTAAGTGGGATAAGGAAGAATGTTTCCAATTGTAGCAAATATGAACTCTGACAGGTCTCAGAACAGTGAGAATGGTTCATGTTGGCAAAAAAGAAGCAATAACATAGGATGGGCAGGGTAGGGCTTGATTACGGAAGGCCTTGACAAGTAGGGGAAATGGATGGGAGGCACTGAAGTTTGGGTAGACTCCTAAGGAGCGTGAATTGTCTTTCATTTGGTTATGAAATGTGAGTTTTTGATATTTCAACCGAGTATTTTTTGTGTTAACTTGCGTTGTGCTTAAATCTGAATAAATACAGCTTAAATAAAAGAGCAAGAATTTTTTTACCTGAAGAGGGGGATGTGTTTTTCTTTCTCTTTTCTAGTCTACTCCTTTACATCTCGCAGCCGGCTACAACAGAGTTCGAATAGTTCAGCTACTGCTTCAGCATGGTGCTGACGTTCATGCAAAGGACAAAGGGTAGGTTTATCAGTTCATCTCCTTTTAATGATTTTGTTCACGGATTGTTATGCTTTGTTTTCATCTCATGCTCTGAAGGTTTTAAGCTCTATACAAAGTCATGTATTCCATTTATTACAACTTATGTAGCATTTTAAGAATGTTCACAACTTTGATTTCAAACTTTATTTTCATGTGTCTATCAGTTAAGAATACTTCTCATAATAATTCCCTACATCAGTTTGATTTTATTGCAGTTCTGTTATTTGAAGTTGCAATTTGTTTTTCAATTGCAGTCATTGTTTTTCAACTCTTAGGTTGCATTTTAGAAAGATAAATTGAAAATTGTGATAATCCAGTAGTATAGCTATCATATTCATCAGATATTAAAGCATCAACCCTTATTAATACACCAAAATCATAAATATGCAATATCTAATTTTCTTTTTTTCTGATGAAATCTTGGACATTTAAGCTGAGAAAACCTAGAAGGTCCTTATGAAGGTTGATACCAGAGGGCGAAGGGTAGGAACCAAGAAAGCAGTCATGTCATTTATTTTGTGAAGCAGTGAATTTTAGAAAACTTAGTATCAATTTCCTGTATAGTCTCTAGGGATATATGAGCATTGGATCTGCTATCCTGTGTGATGGGCTAACCTTTCTCATTGTCCCACCTTAAGATCTAAAAGATAATTGACGCTACGACCCAGGTAAAGTAGATTATGTTACACTCTTGTGATTGACAGCATAAAGAAGAGATGCCCCAGAGGAGGGTTACTTTCACTTTGCCCCTCTCCAAGTCAAGAAATGTAGAAACAAAGTCAGTACTTGAGACACTAATCAAAAGGAGAATTCATCCATTTCAAATCTGCTCTTTTTGGTGCTCTGTTTCTCTCTTGCCTGCATCAGGTTTTGTGCCATATGTGAATAGTGTCCCCATAGTATAGGGACATAAACACCTGATGTTCTTGTACATCTCTGTTTTCCTGTGCATGTCTGAAAACAGATGGGTGTACAATAGGTGAGTCATCAAGAGAAGTACACCACAAAAAGGGGGTTTTTGACTCATTTAGAATACTTTGATTTATAAGTTATAATAGTTTGGATATTTAATTCTTATGCTAGAAATTACCATGAAACTGAATTAAAATGGTGGAATATTTCCATTCACTACCAATTAACATTTGCTTTTGTAAATATTTGTTAATAATAGATAAAGTATGCAATTATCAATTAGCACATGATCTTCCTTTCACCTAAATGTTCTCTAACTGGTATTTTTATTATTATCTTTAAGGATTATATACAAAAAACAAGATAAATCTAAAAGGTGTGAACGTAAACTGTACTTTGAATTCTCTTATTAAATACTTTATATAATTGTATTGGGATTTATTCAATTTTTGTTTCTTAGCACTTCATGGATAAATGACTATAAGTTGTTTGAAATTTAAGTATTTTAATTTGCCTTTTGTCATTTAGTGGACTTGTGCCTCTTCATAATGCATGTTCATATGGACATTATGAAGTCACAGAACTACTACTAAAGGTAAGAGAAATTCGAAATATTGAACATCATTTGTTTTTCCTTTTTAACTTATCATGACTTTTCATGTGTTTTTTTGGCCACCTGAAAGTCTTTTTAAGAGAATAAAAGAATTTTTAAAAATATTACCATTGCCTCAAAATTTTTTAAAACATTCCACTTAATTTGAGCTGTTTTTCAGAGTGAAATTAGAGAACTCAAAACACTTTTTCACATTTTTTTTAAGTTATAACTGAAATTTACAATGAAACAAATGTATTCTGAGTTTTATTTGATCCAGCGAAATGATAATTGACCCGAAACATTTTTTCTCACTTCAGCATGGAGCTTGCGTCAATGCTATGGATCTCTGGCAGTTTACTCCCCTGCATGAGGCTGCTTCCAAGAATCGTGTAGAAGTCTGTTCTTTGCTACTTAGCCATGGTGCTGATCCTACACTCGTCAACTGCCATGGCAAAAGTGCTGTGGATATGGCTCCCACGCCTGAGCTCCGGGAGAGATTGACTTGTATGTATTTATATCCTAAAATCAATATTGCTTGTTGTAACTTAGAATATCTTTCTGTTGAGTTTTGTCTAATTTAAATAATAACATTCCATTTTTATAAGTGTGCTAGTTTGTAATCCTCTAACTGTACACTTTTCTTTATTAATTCCACAGGAATATTATCTACACACACTGCCTGTGTATACACACACACACACACACACACACACAGAGAGAGAGAGAGAGAGAGAGAGTTTATTTTTAAGCCTAACTCTAATTCGTGTGTTGAGGCTCCTTTTTGTTTTTTTGAAGGCTAATGAGGATGAGTCAATCAACAACCATTTGTTGAATACTCACTATATGCCAGGCACCAGAAATACAGCAGTATACAAACCAAAAAAAAAAATTTTAGAGCTCACAGAGCTTATATGCTTGTGCCATTGATAATAATAGATGATATCTAACATTATTGAGCACTCATTTCCCAAGCTCTGCAAGGTTGCACAATCATGTTGTTATTTATTATGTGTGTTATGGCCCAAGTGTAATAAGCACTTGCCGAAATTTAAGTGAGATTTTTTTTTTTTATGATTTGGTAGAAGTAACCTTCTCAAATACTGATGTAAATTACTAATATATATATGTATGCAAATGTTTTTAAATAAACTTTTGTTTTAGAATAGGTTTAGATATATAGAAAATTTATGAAGGTAGTACAGAGAGTTCCCATATACTCCATATCCAGTTTCTCTCATTATTAACACTTTACATCAGTATAGTACATTTGTCACAATTAATAAGCCAGTACTGATACATCAGTAAGTAAAGTCCAAACTCTGTTCAAATTTCCTTAGTTTTTGCCTAAAGTCCTTTTTCTGTTTCAGGGTCTGATTCAGAATACCACATTACATATAGTTGTTACTTACAATACTGAGATATATTTAATTCTACATGTGGTCATTTCAGGTTTAAATATAGGTGTCAGCTACCTCATTTTTAACTTGGCCCATGGATTATATCCTCACTTACATTTAGGATTCTAAGAATCAAATAACACCTAAGAAAATCTTTGCTAAGTGATAACTTATGGAAAAGGCATAGTCAAAGTGATGCTAGCATCATTTATGTTTACACTGGTTTTAAATTAGTTGATGTTAAAACAGAGAGTTCCCCAAAATTTTGATCTTGTTTAAGTGGAAATTTGAACTCAATTTGACATTCAGATAGATGGGTGACATCCGTAGATTATAGGCCAACACAAACCAAATTGTAACTGAGCAGTTACATCTGTCTTTGTAATGAATCCTTTTAGAAGTTCATATATTCACTCCCAGCCAGGTGTCTCTTGCCACTTGCCAATCGTGCATTATATAGTTCACTTTTCTATTTGTATATTCTTTCTTTCTAGTGATTTTTAATTCTTAAAGATAAAGATGTTTAGTTTTATTTTTCTTTATTGTAACACCTGTATAATTCCTTGTTAGCTAATAAAAATGTGTGGTGGTATTTGTGTTTGGGCCTGTATCTACCCCCCCCCACCAGCCTAGCATACGTAGTGCATTGCTTATAGCATGTGCTCAACAAGTTTATTGAACTGAATTTGACTCCACTCAAAACTTAGTATTTTATCTTTTTCTAATTTCCCTTTTCTAGTTTGTACACTGGCTCAGCTTTATCTCCCTATGTCATCATTTGACATTTTTTTCCTTTCAACCATTTTGCAAATTATGAATATCTTTGTATTTTACTAGTCTGTCTAATTCAAATGTAGACATTAAAATTTAACCTAGGTTTGTATAGTTTTATGAAGAGAACAGTTCCCTGATTAGAGTACTTTCCAACTTTCTCTAGGTATCGCCTTTGTTTTATTAAGTGAGATTCTACCAATGAATTGTTTGAAGAAAAGGATTTAACAAAATTGGACCTTCTGTAACAATAGTTTTCATCATCATGTCCACCGCTTTGTACTAGGCTTTCACAATTAAAGAATTCTTTTCAAGAAAATTATACAGGAAACAAAGAAAAACAATATTTTGATCATATCCATGGTTATTACATTTTCACTACAGATTTCTTTTTGATCTGTTTTTTTTAATTTGTTATTTTTATGGAGCCAAATGAACAAGATAGTTGGGGTTTCATTCTTGTTTCAAAATATGTTTAGAGAGTTTTAGGTATTTTATAAATATTAACTTTTCAGAAGGTTTGAGTAATTTGCAATTTTACCACTTTTTTATCCCCTTCCTTGAAGCTTTAAAAGCAAACCTTTATGTAACCTTTGCATTTAGAAGTTTAGAAGGACAATTATATAGTTGATAGATTTTTCATTCTCTGGGTAATTTTTTTACTCTTCAGTATTCTTCAATAAAATATTTTAAATTTGAAAATGAATTTGGGTAGAAATATTTATCTTTTTTCTAAAGAGCAAAGATAAGGAATATTTTACTTACTGTTATTTGAAAAAATACCATGGTGTGTAATTGAGTTATTGCATCATAATTCCTTAATTTCATTAGTACTATAGTCTTATTATTTATGTTTTTCATAAATTTGCCCATTTAGTTTTCTTCTGAGCCACCTTTTCTGAACATAAAGGAATGCATAAGTGAAATGGCAGAAATGTTTTTATCACTTTGATATTCATAGAATATTTGTCATCACTGAAAGACCAGTATGATTTGCATTAGGTTTAAATTTCTCTAGACTGATGAACCCAGCAGTTTATAATTCTATATATCCCCTTCTATATAGCAGTTTGTAATTCTCACTTCATATATTCCTAATTTTGTCATTACAGTGAAAATCGATAATTTTGTTATTTGAATTTACTTTCATTTCACTTGACTTTGGTTTTATCCTATACTTTGAGCAATTAAGCAATGATAAAGAACCACTAAATAAGAAGTTTCAAAAAATTTTTTTCCTGAACCTGCCATGACTTATTTTATAAATATTCAGCATCCATGGAACAAATATATGTTGAGTACCAATTACATGCCTAGCAATGTGCTAGCTGATGAGATTATCATTACAAATATGGCAGTGTGATATGTCTTGTGATACGGCTAAACGCAAGTGGCGTGGCCCTCGTAAGAAGAAATCCTAACCCAATAATCAGGAAGGTGTATCCAAAGTATCTAAACTGAGATCTTGAACAATGTGGTAGTTAATAAGGCAGGTGTGTGTGTGTGTGTGTGTTTGTGTGTGTGTGTGTGTGTGTGTGTTTCCCTCTTGTCTTTTGAGAGAGAAAAGGAATATGGTGGGGGCCCTCAGAGGAGAGGAGAGAAAGGAAAAGAGGAAGAATACAGCACCATGCAGATACAAAGACCTGAATGTGAGAGGGTCTGAAATTGTTAGGTCATACATCATTGCCATTTGCTATGTTTTAGAACCATTTTCAGCTTTTTGTTAATGAGTGGGCATATCAAAATGTAAGTCAAATTTGTAAAATGGAAAATAAGACATACTTTCTTAATAAATAAGAATATAGGATTTTATTCATGCAATCAATTTAGATATGGCTTTTTAAAAATCACCTTATAAAAATAATAAAATATTGTTCTTTGAAAAATTTTCAAACTCTGAAACTTTTTCCATACTTCATTTCTTCCCTCCTCTGTCAAAACCTAATCACCATTCAAATTTTGGTGACTATTTCTCTAAATGTTTTTCTATCCTATTATTTTGATTTAGTTATGGTGGCAATAACAGTAGCAAGAATAGTAATAATATGAATAAATTGATCAACCTATTCTTTCTCTTTTGCTACTTGAATTTTCCATTAACAGTGTATACTTTCATGTCAATAAATATAGATCTATCTCTTTAAGAGGTGTAAACTATTATAGAGTGTGTGTGTGTGTGTGTTGTGTGTTCACAGATTATCTAAGTGGTTTCCTTTTGGTGAAACACGTAGGTTGCATGTTTTAAAACTGTGCTGCAGTAAGTATTTTTTTTTTGTACGTGTATCTTTATGAACACAGAGTATGAAATTGTCTTATTTCAGAGCATACATATTTCAGAATTTTTCATTAATCTATACACCCTCATCTTTTGTATTTTTATATTCCTATTATCATATTGCTGCTGTTGCTAAGATAGAGAAATTTGTAAAATCAATACTTTTCCAAAACTTATTTATAATCATGCTGAAGATTTCTATACATTTTAAATCTTTTTTATGTCAACCATTATTTCATTGACAGATGAATTTAAAGGTCATTCTTTACTACAAGCAGCCAGAGAAGCAGACCTAGCTAAAGTTAAAAAAACACTGGCTTTGGAAATCATTAATTTCAAACAACCACAGTCTCATGAAACAGCACTGGTAAGATTTTTATTGTTAATCTGTTCTCTGAGTCTGTAATAATAGTGTAAGCACAAAATGTGATTTTCATTTCAGAAACCTTAAAGTAACTTTAATATCTGAAATGCCAGGAATTTGCATTTTAATGTTGGTTGCACTGATTTTTAAATTTGGTTCACGGGATGATTCTTTTCATGGGTGAGAGAATAGACATTTGCTCAACCTTGATTTGGAAATTATTTTACCTTTGGCTTTACCTAAACTTACTATAACAAATCTACTTTTGTGGCCAGTGCTTTCATAAATACAAGATGTGATTTTCCCGATAGAATTTTCTTTTTCTTATGTTTGCTAGGTAAGTACTATATTTCTTTCTGTAGAAGATTAAAGTGTGTGTTCAAAGATACTTGCATCATCTTTTTGAGCAATTGTATTCAAAGAACTGATTACATTCACACTAGAAAAATGGTAAGATTATGAATTTTCTGTTTCATATTGTACAGATTATCTTTAAAACTATTCATGTTTTTTCTTCTAATGCACTTTCAGAAGGATTATTTTATTTTCTTCATCATTGACTACATTAAGGCTCAGATATAGGGGTGCTTAATGATTGCTCCTGAATTCAGAATGTAAGCATATGTAATACCTGTACCACAGACCTCTAAGTATGCTTCAGTTAATATTCTTACCACAAAAAGGTCAAATTTTAGTCAATATCTGCCACAAATATTCTGCCACAAAAAGGTCAAATTTTAGTCAATATCTGCTGAAAACAGCATTAAAAGATTCACCAAACTGAAATGAGCCAACTGTATGTTCACTTAAATGTGAGTCTCTCAACTGGGGTTCAGATACATTCAAGCTACACAGCATTATGCCAGGAGATATCCATAATAAACCTGACCCCCTTTTTCAGAGTATTCATTTTATTCAGTTGTAAGTAGTTTTTCATTTTAAAA
This sequence comes from Lepilemur ruficaudatus, assembly GCA_963574885.1. Classification (NCBI taxonomy): domain Eukaryota; kingdom Metazoa; phylum Chordata; class Mammalia; order Primates; family Lepilemuridae; genus Lepilemur; species Lepilemur ruficaudatus. The sequence continues at coordinate 32,027 of CAUYRT010057664.1, forward strand.
ATTTTAATACAAATGGTAAAATGAGGCAAAATACGAAAGTTGTATAAATATTATGATAAAACATAAAATTATAGAGAATATTTCTTCCTCTAACCTGCTTCAAGTCTATCACTTTCTTACCTGTCCCTGGGCACGTAAGCTTACTCTCCTATAGTGCTGGGAGTAGCTATGTAGAAGAGGGTGAGAAAGATTGACTTGTATGGCTGGTAGCCTAATAAATAATTGAATAATTCAGTTATAGATTTCTGTAGCTTGGAAGAGGCAGTATTCTGATTCCTTCAATGGAATATATACTGACGAATTATTTATTGTCTAATCAAAAAGTAGTGAGATCTCTCTTAATGCTTAACTAAGAACATAACTTCACGTAACTTGATTTAAAGGCTTATGTTTTATACTTCCACTGTATTTAGAGGGAATATTGATCATCCATAATGTAAAACATAAGTGTGTTCGGATACTCTTTGAGATAACAGTGTTCTAAATAGCAAAAAGTTTATTTTATTGACTTAATTTTGTTTACTTTATAGCACTGTGCTGTGGCCTCCCTGCATCCCAAACGAAAACAAGTGACAGAGTTGTTACTTAGAAAAGGAGCAAATGTCAATGAAAAAAATAAAGAGTAAGTGTAATTGCAGAAGGTGTGTTCAATTCTTAAAGAGGAAATGCAATAAAAAAGAGAAAATCACCTTTGCCTTTTCTCTTGTCCATAGTTTCATGACCCCCCTGCATGTTGCAGCAGAGAGAGCTCACAATGATGTCATGGAAGTTCTGCATAAGCATGGAGCCAAGGTAAGGAACACACCTGAAACAAAGTGCCACACACGACATTGAGCAGCAAGCTGCTCTTAATGGCTGCTACGTTTCTCTCTGATTCTTCCGAAGAAAGTAATTTTATAAAAGACTATTAGCCTGTATTTTGAATTCATAGATTGTCCGATAAAGCTAATTTAAATCTTGTTTCTAATCAAAATAATCACCTGTGTTTCTTGGTCCTTTACTGTCACTCTTCTTTAAAGCAGTAAAATGTAGCTACAGTCATTTGAAAAAGATTTCAACTTTACATTATTTTATTTAACACTAGAATTGATATGTTTTCATAGTCAACATTTCAATGGTAGTTTATCAGAAAATACTTTATGTAAATGTTTGAGTCAGAATAGCTGTACTTATTTTAAGAAACATTTGTATTCCTTCAAATTGGTAATGATAATTTTTTCAACCTCTACACTAAAGAAATATGAAATTTTTAATAAATTTTTATTGTCATTTGAATGGCATAATCTCCCTCTGGATCACTTGAGGGAAGAAGGAAGCAAATTGATTGTTTTTTAGAAATGACTTGAACTTGCAGATTTTTAAATCCTCAAGAGTGTGTATTTTTAAACAGTAGTCTCTAAAGTAGAGTGCAGACACCCCTCGTATATAGAGCATACAAGATGCACACCATTGGATGCAAGAAAAAAAATTAGAATTTTAATTTATAATCTTTTTATTTAAGAATAAACAAATTAAGACCAGGCTTGGTAGCTCATGCCTGTAATCCTAGCAGTTTGGGAGGCTAAGGCAGGAGGATTGCTTGAGCCCAGGAGTTTGAGACCAGTCTGAGCAAAATATAGCAAGACCCCGTCTCTACAAAAAACATATGAAAAAATTAGCCAGGTATGGTGGCATGCACCTGTAGTCCCAGCTACTTGGGAGGCTGAGGCAGGGGGATCACTTGAGCCCAGGAATTTTAGGTTGTAATGAGCTATGATCATGCCACTGCACTCTAGCCCAGACAACAGGGTGAGACCCTGGTTTTTTCACTTTATAAGTTATGTCATCCAAAAATTTGGCTATCACTGCTTTAAAAGGGCATTTGATGTTTTTAATTAAAAAATCAAGACTAGCTGGAATAAAAGGGAACATAATTCTGCAGATGTAGGTGTAACTACTACATTGTTGTATAAATAATGTCTTTTTGCTCTGTCAAGCAAAAAATATTAACCTAAGTGAGCTTTCTGCCATATTTAGGAATATCATGTGTTTATCATTGACCTGTTTTTGTGAATATTTTATGACATTATGCTCTTGAAAAATTATGAATAATGCCTTTCATTTTGAGAAAATAGTATCTATTTATTATCATCTCCCATGGGACATTTTATTTTATAAAGGTTCAATGAAAAATAACATTATTTTATAACCTGTTCTAGTCGGCTTCATTCAAGATCTGTGGTTCCCAGGCTTTATCTGCCCTTCATATGCACAACGCATTTTCATCAGTAACGTCTTAGTTCATCATTGGGGCATGAATAATTGTAAACACCCTGCCAGTGATGTAGAATGACTGCTAGTCTGGTATGTCCTCCCTGGTCTTTCTACTATAGTTCAACTGAATTGAGAACTCTTAAGATGAAGCATTTTTAAAGGGGGGCGGGAATCACATTTAATCAGTTATAAACCAATAGATACCAATTGCCATCAATAGATATCAAATGCCATGTCATGTTCCATTCACTCATTCTCTGGTTTCAAGGCAGGATGCTGTACCCTCAGGCTTGGTGTATCTGGTGATTAATGTGTTAATAAAAACTCCCTGTAAAAAACCCACTTAGCTACTGTTGGGCCATACCTTTTGCTTGGTTAGTATTTTCTTTCTGAGGAACTTGTGGTTTCTATTTGATTTTCAGGCAGCTTATGGTTTCCATTTGATTCTAGAAGTAGCACCACTTTTTAATTGGGATTCAGCCCTCTTACACGGCTTCCACCACCCTGCTGCTTTCTCCTCCTCTTGATGAGTCAATTTCTCAGGCTAAGACAGAAGAATTTGGAGGGGAGACCTAATTACCATTAACTAATTTGTCTTACTTAGATAGATAGAAAGTCAGAACATTCTTTTGCCCAAAGCTTGGTGATAAATACGAAGTTCAGGTTCATTGTGCACCTTAATCTAAATGTCCTGCCTGTATAATCTAGACACGCGTACTTTTGTGTTTAGAATCCTCCGCTTTGTAGTTCTGTGACCCTGGACTAAATTTCCCCGAGCCTCAGTTGACTTATTAGTGATATGTGGAAAAAAATCTTCCCCTACAGGTTTAACTTTTTTAATCAAATGAGGTTATGTATGTAAGTATGTAGTGTAGTGCTTAACACACAATGCTTTGATTACTTGTGAGTATGAGCATTTTTCCATATTTGTCTTTCAAACATTTATGTATTGTGTATTTCCCTTTAATTATCTAAATTTTTTATAAGACTTACATATCTAATCCCTTTTTAATTAGTTTTGATCTACTAACTCAACAAATATTGGCATGTAAAATGATCAAGACTGTGCTGGATACTGTGGGAAACACCACTTTGGAAGTTAATGCAATTACCAAACTTGAATCTAATCCTGAATCAATTTAGCAGGCATTAGTATTGTAGAAGGAAGAGAGAGATGAAAGGCACTTAAGAAGGAATGATTGCATTACTTGGAAATGAATTGGCTGTTAGAATGGACTTCGAATGTGGTGGTACAATTAATGGAAGTAAGAAAGTTAGAAACACTGGTTTCTTCTGTCTTGATAATAATTTTAAATTTGAAGTTTATATGATTGAGGGATATTTAGTAAAACTGGCAGTTGGAAAGATGGCCCTAGAGGATGAAGGAGAGTTTAGGATTAGAAAGACCTTCTGGGGAGTCACTGACATAGTGATCATACATTTGGAGAGTGAGTAGGGTCCCTGGTGGAGAAAACATGGAAAATAAGTTGAGGGTTAAGGAAAGAACCTTTGAGAATCTGCCATGTTTACAGAGCAGTAATGGAAAGAGTAAACTGAGAAGTCTATCACAGCATCTACTGTGGGCATGGTAGTATGAAAAAGGAACAGGTGATCAGTGCCAAAGAGAAATTGTGGCAGATGAGGGCATTTTTGGGGCAATTTTCATATGAGGGTTTTGGTAGCTTTTGGAGGAGATGTTCTAAAGAGATAGAAGTAGAGGTTTGTATCAGGGACTTGGCAATAAACAGCACACTCAAAGTGGGTAATTTGATGAGAGTTTAATAAACAAATTATATACAGATGTGTGGGCATGGTTTAAGGAAATTAGCAAGGAATGAGGTAGTGAGAGGGGGGAGATATCTCTGGTCTGAAGGGGCAAGGGAATGGAGAGGCCACTGGTACCAGGAGGGAGGAGCTATGTGGACAAGGCCACCTGACAGCACCTATAACTGTGATAAGAGGAATATATCTGATCTACACTCCTCATTCTCCCGCTGCCCACCACCTCTTGTCACTGCCTCCTGTTGGCCAAATCCAACAAAACTGTGAAGACCAAAAGAGCTTGTTCATGTGGTCCATACCCATGTCTTTCCCAAAACCCAGAGCAAGATGGAGAATGGTTATGGATCTGGAGGGGCAAGGGGACAATATTCAGCAAAAGGTTAGAAAACAAATTGCTGGAAAAGAAAGAAGGGTCAGAAGAAAATTGGAGTATTAATCATTTCAAATTAATTCATTTGAAAAATCCGTATTTACTAGGAGTAAACTTCTGTACCTTAAAAAAATTAATAATTATATGTGTCATCCCCTGCTTTGCAAGAGTACTATAAAGCCTAAGTAGGAGAGACATGAAGATTTTATCCTTTGTGAGCAGTTTTTTCTTTATTGTTGTTAGTCTGCCCCGGCATTCTGCATTCTATCACTAATGAATCATCTGCTGTCATTATTAAGAGAACTTATGCCCCAACTGCATATGGTATTCAAAAAGTTCAATTCAAAAGTACTTTCTTTCATATATAAAGTGCTGCTATTTTTTTTTTTTTTTTTTTTTTTTTTTTGAGACAGTGTCTCACTCTGTTGCCCGGGCTAGAGTGAGTGCCGTGGCGTCAGCCTAGTTCACAGCAACCTCAAACTCCTGGGCTCAAGTGATCCTTCTGCCTCAGCCTCCTGAGTAGCTGGGACTACAGGCATGCGCCACCATGCCCGGCTAATTTTCTCTCTCTCTATATATAGTTGGTCAATTTCTTTCTGTGTTTTTAATAGGGACGGGGTCTCGCTCTTGCTCAGGCTGGTTTCGAACTCCTGACCTTGAGCGATCCACCCGCCTCAGCCTCCCAGAGTGCTAGGATTACAGGCATGAGCCACCATGCCTGGCCAACATTTTCATTATTGAACAAGAAAGAATGAAAATAAATAAATTGAATATTCTATTCAAGAAGTTAAGCACATCAACAAAACATCTAAATAAAGCAGAAGGGTGGGATTAATGGAGATAAGAAAATCAGAAATAAGGTGAATCAGAAAACAGAAAACCAATCATATGGAAAAATAAACAGGACTGGTTCTTTGAACTAACCAGTGACATAGACAAACTATCACTGGCTTAATTTAAAAACGCGAAGTTATGGGACAATCCCACTTTATGGAGAGCAATAGGAAACCTACTCATGTAATTCACCCTATTAATAAAGCAATGAAGAAAAATTATACTAGAATCTCAAGAGTTGTCAAAAGTCATTTAATAAATTTTAATGTTCTGTGTCAGTGAGGGGCCCTGAGACTTAAGCTTCATTAGCTGCCTGCAAAAGCCACCTAACTCCACCTCTGGATTCTGAGGAGCTGAGAGAAACAATTCAAGGGGATGCCTAGCATAGAGATACGTTTGCCTGAGCCAAGAGAACTGCAGGAGAGAGTGATTGGAACCCCCAAAGAAGAAGGAATCTCCAAAGGACTCAAAGAAGTGCCCGAAAGAGAACATCCGATTCATGTTTGCCAGACCAAGGGCAGAAGCGACTAGCTGAGTGTCTTTCCTCTTCCACGCACCCTGACCACACTCACACAGCCGGGCTTCAGGGAGGAAAGACTGGTCTAAAACAGCAACCAGGATAGAGGAGGAGGTGGTGAGTACAGCAAGGTAGAGAGAGCAGGGCCACTCATATCCTTTCCTGAAGTCAGGCAGACGAAGCAACAGAAAGGTGGGTATAAGCCTTATTATTAACTAAGTGAAACCTTTTGATAAATATCTTAGACTGGACATGCTGATTTATGACATTGAGAATCTGTGGCTTAAAAATCTGGCTAAGTTTCCATCCATGGCAAGGAAGAATTTCCCCCACTGAATAAAGTATACAGGGTCAGTGAAAGACAAAAATAAAGTGTGTTTGGATAACATTCTTCTCTCAATTTATCTCTCTTTTCTCCCATTTTATTATAAGTAGCATGAAGAGACTAGGTGATACCTTCAACTTTTTTCTTGGAAATCTCTTTCAATAACTAAATTCATCAGCTATATATTGTGCTTTCTAGATAACTGCAGATGACAACTTTGCTACGTTTTCTGCCACTACATATCAAGGACCCCGTGCCTCCAGCTTCTAAGAACATGTTCCATACTCCCTTTTAATCCCTTACCTGCATGTCTTGTCCTCAAAGGATTCTACTAATTGGATTTCTACTAACCAGACTGTTCAGGCTTTTTCTACCATGCTACTCAAAATCCTTCCAGTTTCTGCTCGCTTTCTAGTTCTGGAGCCCCTCTACATTTTAACTATTTGTTACGGTAGCGCCCCGCTTCCAGGTACCAAAGTCTATATTCGTTATCCATTGTTGCATAGCCAATCACACAAACTTAGCATCCTCCAATAACATATTTATCTCCTCAGAGTTTTAGAAGATAAGGGATTCAGGCATGGCCTAGCTGCATCCCCTACTCTAGGGTTTCTCACAAGTCTGAATCAATGAGACTTGTGAGAAACAGGGCTGGGGTCTCATCTGAAGGCTCAACTGGGCAGATCCACTTCCTGGCATGTGGGTGTTGGTAGAATTCAGTTCCTTTTGGATTGTTAGACTGAGGGTCCCAGTTCTCGGCTGGCTATTGGTCAGAGGCCACCCTCAGTTACCATGTGGGCCTCCCCAATATGGCAATTTGCTTCATTAACACCAACAAGGAAAAGAGTCAGCTATGAAATAGAGTCATAATCTTATATTATCTAATCATGGAAGGAACATCTAATTGCTTTTGCCATATCCTGTGACTTTACAGGATAAAGTTTTGTAAGTAGCTTCTGATAAAGGGTTGAAAATAAAATTTCAAAATACAGCTTCACTTACTTCCTTTGGGATAAAAATTTAAAGTGAATATTATGAATTTATTGAAATTGTTTAAAGTTATTCCCTTCAAGTCCTAAAAATATACCTTTGTGGACTGGTTTCTCTACTGTGAATGTCATTAAAGCCAAGCTAGAAACAGTTTAGCTATATCTTATGCCCTGTGAGTAGAACTGTTGTCAATGCAATCTGGGTCATATATGTTAACAAGCAAGAAGAAGGCTCTTTTGTTGTATTAAAAATCTTACATATTTTGTTTTGCTCTTGTTTTGGTTATCTATTGCTGTATAACAAACTATTCCCAAAACTTAATGGCTTATAATAAAACAACTATTTTATTATATCTCATGATTTGTTATGTTAGGAATTCAGGCATGGCTCAGCCAGGCAATCTTTCTGTTTTATTGGGCATTGGCTAGGATCACTGGGTACTATCATGGGATCACTTGGAGAGTCTAAGACATCTTCGCTTAAATGCCCAGTGCCTTGGAGTGGATGGAAAGAAGACTGGTTTCCACCCCAGATATTAATAGAATCAGGGTCTTTCTTTGTGGTCGCTCCGATAAGGTAGCTAGACTTTCTACATGATGACTTAGGGGTCCCAGAGAGAGTGTTCCAAGAGACAAAAGTAGAAATTTCCAGTCTCTTGAGGTTCAGGCCCAGAAACTGGTGAAGTGTGACTTTTCCCACATTCCACTGGTCAACATGGTCACAGGGCTTGTCCAGATTCAGGGGGAAGGGACACAATCCCACTTCCCAATGGGAGAAGTGTCAGTGAAGGTGTGGCCCAGATGAATTGTCCCTCAAGTTTGACTGCTGAGCAGCAAAAAATTACGAGTGTAATTGCAATTTTATATTATAATTGCCTATATGCATCTTCAAAAGAACATGTCCAGTTTTATAATTCTTTTATTTTTTCTCGTTATGTTTGTTTTGATGGTATTTGTTGAAATGTACTTTTCTGTCTGATTAATCTAAAAATAAAGTGTGGGCTTGGATTTTGTTTGTCTTTTTTATTTTATTTTTCTGATAATTTATTTTTATTTTATTTTACAAAAGCATTGGTCTAAGGATGATTGAAAACTTCAAAAAGCCTGGTCCGTACCCTCAGAGGGTTTGCATAGGGCTGTTAGAGAAGATATGGTTGTTAAATTAGTGAGTGATATGCAGACACTCCTCGACTTACAATGGAGCTACATCCTGATAAACCCATCTTAACATTGGAAAATCATTAAGAGGAAGCATCGTAAACCATGCACAAGCTTTACCAAGTGGACTATCAGATCAATTGGAACAGCAGGACACTGCAGGGAAGGATGCGACCCAGCTCTGTCCCCGTCCCCAAGCTGAGCTCTTTGGGTCCCGGGGGTCCACTCAGAGTAGGGATCACTTTTTCTTCTCACAGACATAGGATTCACCCAGCAAACCTGCAGGGCAGCTTCCTCCCAGAGCAGTTGCTTTTTTCCAAATCATCCTCCCAGAGGGACGTCTGTCCACTTTCAAGTCGTGAATTGTCCAGCCAGAGAGGGAGCCACTTCCAACTGGTACAGACGCCTGGAGAAACTTGTGATAGCCATAGAAATCAGAATCCCCAAAGGTCTTCATGACTGGGACAACAAAGAAAAAGATACTCAGAGTTAAATGTAAAGGTTTGCATCTGCATGGTCACAAACCAACAGCACAAGCGCACAGTCCAGATGACATGTGGAAAAGGGGCTTTAGCTGACAGTAAGGTCAACATAAGTCAACATGCCTCCCCCTCCAAATTAAATTAAAAAAGACAATGTGTTCTTAGGTTCCATTTATGGAAATTCGTATCTGGAACAAAGGAAGTGAGAGTTCCACTGTATTCCACCCTGCTGAGAAAATGTATTCATCAATTATTAACGTGACACCTCCTGGGCAGGTGCTGGGAATACAGAAATGAACGAGGCAACGCCAGCCCTGGGCACACTGCTATGTCTCTATTACTCAGAATTTTGTATTCCTACTTTGGATAACTGCAGAGGGGTTCAGTTTTGATGTTACATTTCCCTTCGAGTGAATCCCTGGGGACAGAACTGGGACATGGAGGACTCAGATGATCACATATAAATGGTGTATAAAGAGACGGAGTTCCAGCTACTTGGGAGGCTGTGTTAGGAGGATCACTTGAGCCCAGGAATTTGAGGCTGCAGTGAGCTATGATGACACCCTGCACTCTCACCTGGACAACAAGGTGAGACCCTGTTTCAGAAAAACAATAAATATGGACTATACTTTTATTTCTATAGTTACATACATCATTTCTACAGTTCGTCACTAGAGAAGTTTCTCTGAACGTGTAGAGCACCAGAACTCTCAGAAGAGGTGCAACATTCATTCCTAAGTGTGAAGCCAGCTCTTGCTGTGGCTTCACTGCAACTGCCATTTGCCATTTCTTCTCTCCCTTGGGGTAGTGAGAGGGAGAGGATGCTGTCTGAGTGGTTTCCATTATTAAATAATAAATAGGCAAATAAATGAACAAATAAATGAACGGAGAATGTTCTTCTTGTTGAAGAAAAGAGAGGAGACCCTTGCTCCTTTTTTTTTAAGGTTCAAAACTGTGCTAATACAAAAGCCACTAGCCACATGAGACTATTTACATTAAAGTTAATTAAAATTAAATAAAATAGAAAATTCGGTTCCTTAGTTGTAGTAGTTCCATTCCAAACACTCCATAGCCACATGGGCCTAGTGGCAATTGCATTGGATGCACCGATGTAGATCTTTTCCATCATCCCAGGAAGTTCTATTGGAAAGTGCTGGAAGGGCTCCCACGTGGGAGAGGATTTACGACACCCACGCTTTGTTTAGATTTAAGGGTTGAAATGATGATGATAAATAGTTGAAAATTTGAGCAGGATGGATTTTAGCTTTGTATTAGCAAAAACTTCTGAACAGAAATAGCTGTCCGGAGACGCCTTATGGGCAGTAAATTCCCTGCTACTGCAAGAATTCAGCTCAGGGCTGGGCGGTCATTTGATTCAGAGTCTCTCGTGTAATTGCTTTGGCTGAGTTTCCCCCCTGAAGGATTCTCTGTGTGGTGAAAGATATGCTTTACCACATGCTGCTCTGTTCCAGGTGCTCAGCGCCACGCTTTCCCCACGTTAGCACCTTTGTCGTTTCAGTGCAATCCTGCAAGTCAGGTGATACCATTACCTTTTTACAGGTGAGGAGACAGACGCAGCCAGGTAAGTCACTCAAGTTCTGGTTAGCGCATGAATCAACAGATCCAGGTTTGTCTGATCCCAAAGCTCGTAACTGGTACATTTTCATCTTAAACTAGCATATTCTCAATAAATACTGGTTGATTGAACAAACTGCACCAAGCAGATACGTTAGTTCCTAAAAAACAATTTTCTTGTGTGGCTTATGCATCCCAACCAAAGTAAAAAATGAGTGATATATGGAAGAAAGGAATATTAATTATAAAATATTAACATTTGGTTAATAGTTCTTGGCAGAATTTGAGATTTTTTCTTCTTTTTGTCTTTTTGTTTTTTAAACCCCATATATCATTGTTTATTCAACAAACAAGCTTTACTTAAAAATGTAATATGTGCACTGAGATAACTTAGTGTCTACAGATAGTATCAATTAACTATTGCTATTTAAAATCCACCCCCAAACATAGTGACTTACAAACAATGACTTATTATTTCTCATGATCGTGCAGGTTGGCTGCAGGTTTCCTTGCTGGTTTCTCTGGGGCTCTCTCACGCAGCTCGAAATTGGCTGGGCTGGGTGGTCTTGCTCATGTGGCCAGGACTCAGACTTGGCTGTCCACAAGGGTGCCCTCCACCGCGTGGCTCTCACTTTCCAGGAGGTTCCACCCACTTCTTTATATAGTCATTTTTGGCAGCATTCTAAGGGTGTTCCAAGAAGGCAAGGGAGGAAGCTATAAGTTCTCTTGAGGCCTGAGCTCTGGTACACGCCACATTTTGTTGATCAAAGCCAGCCTGACTTAAGGGATGGAGAAATAGACTTCACCTTTTGATGGGAGGAGCTGCAGGATATTATAGCCATTGTGTTTTCTTTTTTTCTTCTTTTTTTTATTAAGCTACCATCCATAGCAAAGCAGGCATTTAAACCTCATGGGATAGGGGCAGAGAATAGTCTAGAGATTGTCTCAAATGCCATCCTGAAATGTTGCGTTAATTTCCTTGTGGTCTGTGGATGATTTATTCAGAATTCTCATAGCTGCCATTCATGATGTTTTTGCCTCTGTGTACATCCTGCTTTTGGCCTGTGAGGGCTAAAATATAATCCTGAACTCACTCAAATGTCCAGGCATTTTACTTTTGAATGATTACGCTCAAGTAGAAGTGAGGGACCTCTGAATGATATTTTCAGGCAGGGTTGGTGGTTGAAAGATAAAAGAAATAGAAACCTGATCAAGGAAGCAATCCAAAGTCCATGTGGATGAATGGATAAGGAAAATATGAGGTACACGTACAATGGAATATGATTCAGCCTTAAAATGAAAGACGTTCTGCCACATGCTACAACATAGATGAATCTTGAGGACATTATACTAAATTATGATATATTTACCCCAGTCACAAAAAGACAAATATTGTATGATTCCACGTATATGAGACACCTAGAGTAGGCAAATTTATAAAAGCAGAACATAAAATGGAGATTGCCAGGCGCTGGGATGAGAGGGCAATGAGGAGTTGTTGTTCAACGGGCACAGAGTTTCAGTTTTGCAAGATGAATGAATTCTGCTGATCTATGGCACAATGATGTAGATACACTTAACACTATGAACTGTACACTTAAAAATGGTTAAAACTAAATTTTATTTGTTTTTTTAACCACAATTAAAAATTAAAAAATGAAAAAGAACTTGATCAAGAAAAAAAAACTGCAGTGCTCTCCTTCAGAGCTCTCATGACAGAGCACAGGTCACAGCCCCGGTCTACTTCTGCGCCTTTAGCTTTGGGGGAGCTTGCTTCTCAGTGAGAGCAGAATCGGAGACCCTTTGAAAAGAGGGAAGTGAATACTATCTGGAGAAGATCAGGTTCCCATCTTAGGAGAGCCCCACTGTGTAGGTTGGTTAGAGCAGTTCCGTTAGGGATCCATTCCACGTTGACTGGTGGACTGACTTTGCACCGTTTATCTCAGCCACATGCAGCGTAGGCACCAACTGAGCTCAGTGCCTTGAATACCACCTGCCAATCATAAAATCAAAATCTGTCAGCTGCTAATCATTTCATCTGTTTTTGCCCTGAGAATTTGTGAATCCTCTTCCTTTGGTCAGAAGTTTCTGTTCACTGAAGAGATAGGTAATATTTTTGTTGAGGTCACCTAAAGATAAAGACAATGGAAATGTCTTTCAGTGGCTTCCTTCTTCTGTGTCTATTGGTTGGAATCTCTGTTAGTAGTGAATTCACCTGACTTCTGGGGAAGATGTTAATAGGGATTTTTTCCTCCGCATAGCAAGAAGTCTTGAGTAGGTAGTCAAGGCTGGGTGGAGGACACTTCTCTGTTTCAATTCCACCACCTCTAGGGCTTTGGAATATGAGCTCATTCTTACCGTCTTGTGGTTACTAAATGGTCTCACAATTGCTTTTCAGGCAGGGAGAAAGGGGGACACATTAAATGGCAAAGAAATGTACCACCTGAGCCTGTGTACTCAGGAATGCAAAGCTCCTCTGGAAGCCTCACCTAGAAGACATCTCACTGGCCGGCGGCAAAGTGGTTGGGGAGAGGAGAGTGTGGCGGTGGGCTGGCTTAGTGAGTTAACATGTTTACTCCAGTTAGTCATCAAAACCTTCTTAAAGGGGTGCACATCCATACAATGCCCACCCTCCACACACCACTGTCTCCCAGTCACAAGCTGGAAATGGAGTCCGCCCTCACGGCAGGGAAAGCTCCTCTGAACTGCCAGCCCAGGCCTACCATCCACTACCCAGGTCCTGCTCCCAACAATTCCCTTTCCAGTGATAAATCCCTTACATACAGAGGAGATTTTGCATGCACACATACCATGCCTTGCATTTTGCTTGTGCTTAACATATATTTGTCAATTTTCTAAAATAATTGAATTCCTTTTGTCTCTTAAGACAGTTTCAGACTGTTCCAGGGATGGACATCAGGAATGGAAAATGGGAGAGCTTCTTCTGGAACATAGGAACACTTGGCTTTTCTTCCAGGTGGCAGAGACAGCAACACTCCCTTTATAGAAGGTCCCTTTTATGGCTGGAGGCTTAATGCATATGCCTCTCCCCCCAGCTTCCCTCTCTTGCTGGGTCTCTGTTGCAGGCGCACCCAGATACACCCAGAAGCTGACTTGGGGATAGAAAGGGCTGAAAAGACACAATCTCCAGCTTCCACATGATGAAAATAACAGGGCTATCTAAATAGCAGAGTTATTAATATACAATATATTTGTCCTTTTCTCCTCATTCTGCTTCGTCATGGTCAGGAGGGTGGTAGAGCATTCTGTGTGCAGGCAAAGCTCGGGAATGACGAATTTCATGCTGAACTTCTAACCAGTTGCTCTCCAGGGTGCTCGTTTTGTTCTCGGTTCCTGATGAGCCATGAGAAGCCTGCAGAGCTGCCCGGCACAGGCGGAACCCGGCTGCTCGGCTGGGGCGATTTTGCCCAGGGCCTCTGGGAACCACAGGCTGATTTGTATGTTCTCATTGTAACAATTTCTGAAGCCTCAATTTCTGAGGTCTTCCATGGCACACTATAATTTCAGGATTGACAATGATGCTGACAAGAGTGAAAAGAAAACATATTTAGGGAAACAGGAATTTCTCTCAACCTTTATTTTGACATTCAGCGGTAGATGATGGATGTTTTAAATTACTCTTGATAAGAAGCTATCAGTAGGAGTTATTTTGTTTCACAGATACCTGGCAGGTCAAAAACATACTCAAATTGAACAAATATTCTCAAATTAAGTACGAGGAATAGTAAGCCGAGTAACTCGTGCTGCAGAGAGGAACAGAAGCAGCTACAGTGCTCAAGGGAGCCAGACGCCTACATCTCATATCAGAAGAGACAATTGCAGCGGTCTCACAAATGGAAATAAGTTGCTCACTGGTTTAATTTAGGAACAGGTGGGGAAAACCTACCCCTCAGGCTGTCAGGAAGCTGGGAAGCTTGGACTGAGAGAACAAGTCATTTGTAGGACTCTTCAGTGTCAAATTTCTTTCGCAAGTCAATTTCTCCAAGTCCTTAGTTTTCCTGTCTATAAAATGGGATGGTAATATCCTCATGGTTGCTGTGAGGGGCAAAGGAGGGGATATACAGGAAACTGCCTCCAAAACTGTGATGCATTATGCAGTTGCTTTTCTTTGGATAAGTAATATTTGCTATAACAATAAAGACAGTAGATGTGCCTCCTTTGCAAACCATTTTCAACTTCCAACACAGCTTCTGCAACAGCTGTTAGAAGTTATAAATTATATATATACTATTATTTGTAAATAATATTCATTGGGCAAACATTTATTGAGTACCTACTATGTGCTAGGTACTGTGCTTTGTGGTAGAGACATAAAACCAGAGATCATTTTCTCACTGAAAGTTCCTACAAGTTATTCTTGTAAAGTTATTTGGTTAAAGCATGTTCAGATTGTTAAGACTTTTTTACGTGTGTTAAACCAAATTGTTTTCCAGAAAGGCTTACTCCACCATGGTTTATGAGGAGTGATGGTTTTTCTTTGAGAACACAGGACATCATTTGAAGTTCTTGTGCCAGTCTGGTTTATTATTTTAGTTTTCATTTATTTTATTCTAATGGATTTTTAAAAATATGCTTAATGTATTTTATTGTTATAATCATATAAAATTAGTGCTTTGTATAGAGCTCCCACAGCAAAAACAAACAAAAAAGAATATTGTCCCATCTCTTTTGTCCTTTGATGGATGATAATTCTCATGAGCTGGAGGGAAGGAAGGGTTGGGCTTCGGTTTGTGTGGACAAAACCCTGCAGGCAAGTCTAGGGCAGAAGGCCTCCAGGGGGCTGCGAGAAGGGCCAGAGAGGGCCAAGGGAGACCCAGAGTTGGTATTTGCTAAGCACTGGCTGTTTTTAAAAGTCAGGGTGACCTCTGAGGTTGGAACTGTGGACCACCCCAAATAATAGATGGTCACACTTGAAATTCAGATGCCCTGGTAAGCGCTGGTGAAAATACCTTTTAGTGGCTGGCTACCCTTCCTGTTTATTTTTTACAATTTTTTTGTGTGTGTGGTGGAGTACAGATAACATAAACTTTACCATCTTAGCCATTACTAAGTGTACGGTGCAGTGGCGCTAAGCACATTCAGACTGTCGTGCGACCATCACCACCATCCGTCCAACATTTTCATCCTCCAAAACTGAAACTCTGTACCCATGAAACAGTAACCCTCCATTCTCTGGTCCACCCAGACCCCTGCAAACTCCATTCTGCCTTCTGTGTCTATTGATTTGACTACTCTAGACAACTCATATAAGTGGAATCTCATAGTGTTCTTGTGTAACTGGCTTATTTCACTTAGCACGATATGTCCAGGGTTCCTCCATTGTTGAAGCATGTGCCAGAATTTCCATTCTTTTTAAGGCTGAATAATATTTCTGTTTACTCTTAAGGGCCCTTTGAGGCCTGTGAGGCTTCTGAGTTCATGGATGTGCCTGTATTGTGCCCAACCTAAGACAGGACCCTTCCTGGGGGATCTCATGGAGTCGAGCCACCCGCCCTCCACGTGGCAGCGTCGGACTTCACTGGTCCTTCTTCAATCTCCTCGACATCCCTTCCCAGAGGGGTTCCCTGAGGAACCCAGCAACGCCCCTGACTCATCCTCGGAGGCTTTGCTGGGCTGAGATGTGTCCCTGTGCTTCCTCTGAGTCTTATCAGAAGGCAAACCTCTGTTGTTTCTCTATATAATGGGTTCTCTCCCCTTTTCTGGGATGGTGGCGGGGTTTGGAACAGTATAGAAATAGCAAAAACAGTCACAAAGGCTAACCAGACAGGGAAATATCTATTCCCAGGTGAAATTCCTCCTTTTCTGAGGAACATGTATACTATGGAATACTACTCAGCCATGAAGAAGGATGAATTAAGACCTTTTGCAACAGTTTGGACGGAACTGGAGGCCATTATCCTAAGTGAAATATCTAAAGACTGGAAAAACAAACACCACCTGTACTCACTATTAAACTGGAACTAACCAGTGAGCACACTTGCACAGAGGGAAGTCAAACTCAGTGGAAATCAAGCAGGGGGCAGGGAGGAGGAGGGATGGGTGAAAACCTACCCAACAGGTACAATGAACACTATCTGGGTGATGGGCACACTTACAGCCCTGACTCAGGCAAAACAAAATCGATACACGTAACCAAAAACATCTGTACCCCAGTGATATTTTGAAATTAAAAAAAATTAGAGTTTGAGTACTTATTTTAAAAAAGAAACTTAAGTATGGCTCTTTAGAAAAGCAGGCAACTGAGATGGAATGGCTATGCTAGCACAGAGTTTAAGAAAAATAAGAGTATTTTTGCTGCCTTGTCCTCCCCTGAAGCTGAAATAGTTTATTTATACGGCTTCCACCTGAGGTGTGAACTTCAAATTAAACACTTATAGTGCTATCAATTAATATAAGAGAAACCCATCCAGCAAGGGGAGTGAGCCAGCTATAAAACCAGGTGGAATTGAATGCTTCTAAAAGGGGTTCAACAATGCGATCTTCGTGTCCTGGACTCCTGCGGGATTTTCCTTGAACCGGTTCACGTAGTCAAAAGCCTTCCATTCTTTTCTGAAGGACAGTCGAGATCATTTTAATCATAATGGAGACTATATGCTGTGAAAGTCTTTAAAAGAATGAACGGGAGAGTTTGCACGGTGAAGGATGTGTAGCGGGCAGGCTTTCGAGCCCGCATTAGCATGCACCACCTCTTGTCTGGAAGCGCAGTGTGCCCTCAGCAAGACTCACGATAACTATGAAAAGTGAAGCGAGGCTGGAAGAGAGGCCACGGATGTTAAGCATGTTAACATTTCCATTACGTCTAAAAGCAGAAAATGGAACGAATAAAGCAGGTTGGGTTCTTTTTCCCCCACGATAATGTATGCCAGAATGTCACAAGAACTCATTGTCTGCAGTGAATGCAAAAATATGGGCAATTCAGGCTGAACAATGGACACGTTGGTGATTCCATAAAAGCATCCCATTCGCGTTAAGTTCATCTGGCATGGTTTTACCGTTATTTTTTTTTCCCCCAATAAGGCTGTTTCTTGAATAATATGATCTTTAAAGTTTAAGCTGCATGTGGAAGGGCTTCTTCTTTCCCTTGCCACTTTCTCTGGTTCTAAAATGTAAGAAGCACAGAATAAAATACAATTGAACCATCGTATTTGTCTTTCCTGCCTCCTCTCTCAATGCTGTTGTGATTTTGATGCAAATAGCCTGGTGATTTTCACAGGAAGCGGATGCAGGGCGCCTAGCAGCGAGCCTGCTCCGTGGTACTGTTGGGCCTCTTTTCCTTCAAGGAGGACTTGTTCCGATGCCCTGGCATTGGTCCAGCGCAGGCAGGGCTGGGGATTTGCTGGGCCACAGCGTAGGTGGTCTACCAGCCAGATTTGCACTCGGAGGCGAGGCCTGGTGGTCTTTTCTGTCTCCTCGGGATGTCTTACTCTTAGGCCCTGTGGGCCTGAGTCCTTGACCTTGAGCTGACATTTTCAGAGTGAACCAGCTTGCGGAAAGGATGGCAATGTGAAATGTTTGGCTCTCCCCATGGTTACAGAGGGAGAGTGAAAGACAACATTTGAGTTTTCCGAAGCCTTGGTCCTGTTCCTTTCGGCCCCTCATTGGAAATTCAGAGCGAAACAAATCGTGACAACGCTCCCCTCCTGGGTCACTCACCCCTGACCCTCAGAGCCCAAAGCTGGTATAAATTATGACGGCTTTTGACATTAGGCACAGGGCATCAAGCGACAAAAAGGTCATCTATCTACCTCAAAGAATCAGAAACTTTGGGTAGACCCATACATTTATCTACACAAAACACCATGTTTTTGACCCCAAAAGAAAACCAGTCTTTTTCAGTTCAGTGGAGATTGGTTTGACTTCCTCATGTTTGTTTTCTTACCTCTGTATGCTTTATTTACTTATTTTTACTTTGCTGATTCTTCTTAGTCTTGACTCATGAAATATGGCAAGACTCAAGACTGCCCTTAACTTTCTATCCTTTCTTCCTGTGAAAACAACTTCCTGAAGTCTTTTTTAGGCCTCAAGCTTGAGTGTGCAAGACGAGGTGAAGGCTGGAAGAGTGGGGAAGCTGCATCAGTTCAGAAAACGTATTAATTTGAAAAGGTATTTCATATTTTACTCAAACAGAAAATGACAGATAATCATGTACCCACCAATTAATCTGACTGATGTTGGTATTTGCCCCGTCTTTTCTTGGATCTCCCATTCTCTCAAGCATTCTCTCTCTCTCTCTCTCTCACACACACCCCGTTCTTATTATTATACTGCTTGCACTCTGTAACTTTAATTTGTGTTAAAATCACCTGGAGAAATTGTGAAATGGAAGGTCCGGAGCCCCGAATCCAGGGAATTTGATTCAACAGCACTGGGGCAGAGGGGGGATCCTCATCTCTCCTCTTTTTCCTAATAGATTGTAAGCAGGCAGTGAATGCTAGCTTTTAGTAGTAATCGTAACAGTAGTTGCCGCAATCTTTCTTTCTTTTCCATAAACCCTTTTATCTGGCAGTAATTTCAGATGTACAGAGGGGTTGTAAAAACAGTACAGGGAGTTCTGTTTACCCTTCACCCAGCTCACCCCAGTGTTAACGTTTTATATAATCATAGTACAATGGTCAAAACCAGGAACTTAGCATGGGTGCAACTCTAATGACTAGACTACAGGCTCTACTTGGATTTCCGCAGCTTTTCCACTGTTCTTTCTCTGTTCCAGGGTCTAATCCAGGATCCCATAATGCGTTCATGGTCCTGTCTCTGTAGCATCCTCCAATCTGTGATGTCCTCAGTCTTTCTTTGTCTTTCATGACCTTGACAGTTTTGAAGAGTACCGGTCAGTCGTTTTGTAGAATGTCTCTCAGTCTGGGCCCGTTGCGCGTCTGCTTCGTAACAAGCGCCCAGGTAATCCTGACCCAGAACACATTTTGGAAGTGATGCTTTATGCCTGGTTTTGGACCAAGCTCTTTCCAGGTTGTTCCCTGTTTGATTCATAAACATAAATCAAAAGCAAATCCATCCTCCAAATTCAGGAGCTCTTCGCCATTGAAGATATTCAAAAGTACATATTCTAAGCTTTGACATGTTTGAACAATTCCAGCGGCAGACCAAACACATAGCTTTCTACAGTGACTGCTTTGCACTCTTCAGTGATGTGAGATGTGACAGGATGATATCTTGTTAGAGATGAGAGGGACTGGAGAGCTGACCTAATTCTTTCTTTATTTTTTATTTCTTTTAGAGACCAGGTCTCACTATGTTGCCCAGGCTGGACTCAAACTCCTGGGCTCAATGGGTGCTCCTGCCTCAGCCTCCAGAGGAACTGGAACTACTGGCATGCACCCTGCTACAGCTTACCTAATTCTATCTGGTTTCATTTTACCCATGAGAAAACGGAGGGCTATTATGGTGACATGATTTGCTCAAGGTGTTAGAACTTGTTGTTGGAAGAACCGGAAATAGAAACCGGAAAAAAGAGTGAATTGCGCCGTAGATAAATTACATCTCAATAAACTTGACCCACCTTCCCCCCAAAATAAAAAAAAGTCTGGCCCCCCTGGGTGTGTCTTCTTGCACAGCCACAACTGACTGAGCAGGACACAGCTGGACCTTTAGGCAAGAGGAGCTCACCTTGCTCAGCTCGGGTTCCCGCAAACGCAGTCCCTGAGGTCAGGACTTGGGTGCAGGCAGCTTACGTGTTGGGGATCCCAAGAAAGCAGCAGTGCAGGAATGCAATGGCGGGAAGAGGGCCAGTAAAATGTGCGTTAATAATTTGGTTTATCCGGGCCAGACTCAATCCCCCTGGACATTGCCAAATAGAACCAGCCCTCACGTTGCCCATTCGCAGGACAGGAGGGTGCCACGCTTACCTGCCTCACACGCCTCATACTTTGCTAATTTTTAGACTCATGTCTCCCCCAACCTCAATTCCACCTCTCTCTCTCGCCCTCACTGTTGTTTATACATAATCTTATGAACAATCGCTTCATCACATCTAGCAGCAGTGATGAGCTCGTAACCCCACCTGGGCTGGCCCTGGGGCCTGAGTGGGCCTGTGTCATCCCCAGCGCCCACCTCCGATCTCAGCCACCCCTGCTGTGCTCAGATCCTACTCGCAGGGCCTGCCGCAGGGCCTCACTTTTGCAAAGCAGAGTTTTCCCCCGGGTTGTGGGAGCTTTCCTTAACCCAGCACAGCTGCGGGGTTGTTCACAGCGTGGAAAGTGACTCAAACAATGAGGAGTGTGAGGCAGGTAAGCGTGGCACCCTCCTGTCCTGCGAATGGGCAACGTGAGGGCTGGTTCTGTTTGGCAATGCCCAGGGGAATCGAGTCTGGTCCGGATGAACCAAATTATTAACGCACATTTTACTGGCCCTCTTCCCGCCATTGCATTCCTGCACTGCTGCTTTCCTGGGATCCCCAACACGTAAGCTGCCTGCACCCAAGTCCTGACCTCAGGGACTGCGTTTGCGGGAACCCGAGCTGAGCAAGGTGAGCTCCTCTTGCCTAAAGGTCCAGCTGTGTCCTGCTCAGTCAGTTGTGACTGGGCAAGAAGATGCACCCAGGGGGGCCAGATCTTTTTTATTTTGGGGGAAGGGTGGGTCAAGTTTACTGAGATGTAATTTATCTACAGCAGAATTCACTCTTTTTAGTGTGCAGTTATGTGAATTTTGGACAAGCGGCTATGGTACTCGTGTTAACCACCACCAAAATCAAGACGCAGCGCAGTCCTCTTACCCTACAAAACTCCCTGGTGCCCATTTCAAGTAAACTCCTCCCCACTCCAGCCCCTGGAGCCCACTGACCTGCAGTGTGGCCTTTTCCAGGGTGCCACGTAAAAGGAATTGCAGTCTTTTGAATCTGGGTTTCTTTTTCTTTTCATGAGGGATTTGAGATTTACTTCTGCTGTTGCTCGTATCTGTAGTTTGCTCTTTTTATTGCCAAGTAGTTTTCCGTGGCATGGGAGACCAGGGGCTCTCTGCTCACCTGTTGAGGAACATCTGCATTGTTTCCAGGTGATTATGAGTAAAGCTGCTATAAAAATTTGTGTGTACGTTTCGGTGTGAACATAATTTTTTCGTTTCTCTAGGGTATGTACCCAGGAAAGGGGAACTGGGACACATGGTCAGTGCATGTTTATAAGAAGCTTCCAGACTGCTTATGTATGGGAGTTCCAGTTGTTCTGTGTTTTCGTCAGCACTTGGTATTGTCAGTTTTATTGATTTTGTCATTCCAATAGGTATCCAGGTGGTATCTCATCGTGATTTTATAATAATTTGCATTTCCCTTTTGACTAATGATATTGAACATCTTTGGACTTATTATAATAGCTTCTTGTATATCTTTGGTAAAGGGCCTGTTCAAAGCTTTTCTCCCAATTAAAAAAACTTGGTGTTTGTTTGATTTTTGAATTTTTCAAGAGAGTCCAGAAATTCAGATTTTTACATGAAATCGTCTGATTTTTAAAATAGGAACCAGTTTAAGAGATTTAGAGAGATTGGATGGCTTCTTCAAGATAACACAGTCTTGGTTTATCAATCCCAAATCTTCTGAATCTAAATTCAGTGTGACTGCCACTATACCAGGTCACCAAAATAAACAAACGCAGAACACCATATGGAACAGAAAACTTCCACCTATGGTCCCATTTTGTGAATTCTACTTTTCGGTCACACTGAGTATCCCAGTGATGCCTGGATCCAAAACTCACTTGCTGAGTGGGTGAGACATTTTTCCTCTTACTAGGATTTACCCAGTAATGAGACATGCAAATATTACACTCAGAAATAGACTGTGGTCAAATTCATAGAGACAGAGGTAGAATGGTGGTTGTCAGGGGTTGCGGGGGGAGGAATGGGGAGTTTCATGGGTAGAGCTTCAGTTTTGTAAAATGAAGAGAGCCCTGGAGATGGCTGGTGGTTGTGGCTGCACAGTATGTGACTATACTTAATGCCACTGAACCGTATACTGAAGAATTGTTCAGATGATAAATTTTATGCTATGTGTATTTTACCACAATTCAAAAAAGCGAACATGACAACAACAAAAAGAAATATACAAAGAAACAAAAAGCTATTTTCATTGTTTTCACATCAATTGTGCAATACCTGAGCTGTATTCTGATGAAAGACCATCACTGTGTCTTCGCTGCTGGGGACATCTCTGGACAGCAACTTTGGATTTTACACTACCCTCCCCAGTGACCAAGGTTTCTTTAGGGGCTTTTATGCTCACCAGTAACATTTTGCATTTGGAACCGAGGGTGTACACAGAGATGTGCCACGCTATAATTGTTTATTAAATGCAAGTCCACTAGCTAGTGAATCCCGCATGGACATAGTTAACAAATTATTGGACCCTTAAGGAAGGGGGTCTTAACAAAGCATTCCGCTCACCTATTCAGTGGGAAGGTGGGTCCAAGGGTGGGGACAATGATTTTCATGGATGTGGGTCAAGGCTTTGTGAACAGATGCATCAGATTCGCTCGGGACCGTGGCCCATGGCAGGGCTGGGTTCAAGCATTCGGAGGGCCCCGCCTGAAATCCACTCTCTCATTATCAGGGAAACCACGTGTGTCCCTGGTCCTCCTTGAGAATCTGTGCTCAAGGTCATTATGGATGCTCTGTGATTGTGCAGGCTCTTTCAGGCCCACCCTTCTCACGTGACAGCAGGAGAAGCCACGGGGTCCTGTGTGCTCAAGATGAGCTGAGTTTGTATAACCGGCAGTGACTGTTCAAAGTGTTGGGGCCAGAACATATTTCTTTATTTATAACAAAGGGAAAGTCCCTAAGTCGTCTGGGTGGATCATCCTAAAAGAGAGGACCCTTCTATTTTATGGTTTTCCAAATAGGGATGTCTAGGTGGTCAAACATGTGAACCCTCTGTCCCTAAGCAGAAAAACAAAACAAGGATAAAGCTCCCCTTGCTGGCCCTGAGGGACTCTTGCAGTGTTTGGGGGTGGGGATGAGTTTAATCTCCCTTGCGTGGAATAGACCGTCCTACCTTTCAACTCCTAGAGGAATCAATGTTATAATAGAATGGTACTTCCTCAAATTCGATTATTTCTATACAACTTTGAACATTTTTGCTATATTCACAAAATCACCTACATTTACTTTGTGATTTTCGTTAAATAGACTTCAAACAATTTTTTAAATTTACTTAGCCATAGTCAGTGGCTCTCAAACTTGAGCATGTGTCAGAGTCACCTGGAAGTCTGTTTTAAAGACAGATTGCTGAGCCTGCCCCTCACAGGGCACAGAGGGTCTGGGGAGGGTCTGAAATTTGCATTTGATCAATTTCTCAGGTGATGCGGATGCTGTTAATTGGGGGACCACACTTTGTCAACTACTGTTCTAAGCAATAGTATCCCAGAAATCATAGGGTTATATGACTTTCTAAAAATTATCATTTTATTATTTTATTATTATTATTGCTTGAGACAGTCTCTCTCTGTCACCCCAGCTAGAGTGCAGTGGCATCATCACTGAGCTCACTGCAATCTCAGACTCCTGGGCTCAAGGGCTCCTCCTGCCTCAGCCTCCCGAGTAGCTGGGACTACAGGTGTGCGCCACCATGCTCGGCTAATTTTTTTCTATTTTAGTAGAGATGGGGTTCTTGCTCTTGCTCAGGCTGGTCTTGAACTCCTGGCCTCAAGTGATCCCCCACATCGGTCTCCCAGAGTGTTAGGATTACAGGTGTGAGCCGCCTGCCCGGCCAGCTTTTTTTTTTTTTTTAAAGTGTGTTTGCTTAATTGCAATTTTAAAAAAACTGAGACAATAGGCAAAGGACAATAAATCCCCTTTTCATGTAGAAATGAGACCCCCTCCCTGCAGCGGGCATCATCACTGGGTGTTTACTGACATCCCAGTCGGCTTTGCTATATGCACAACTCAGGGCCAGCCCTGAGTCTCCTGTCTTCCCACATAAACAGGGAAGCAGTGACAATAAATGACCTCTAAGAGTCCTGTTGCTCAGCTCTGGGGCCTTTTTGAAGACCGTCGCCTGAAGGAAACAGCACCCAGGAGAGAAGCTGGAATCACACCCTGAAGGAGCGGAGGCGCTTTGATGTCCATGCGGTCAGCACTCTCTGAACTGCATGGGACAAAACCACCTCAAACTGCCTTAAGCAAGAAAGGAAATTTATTAGCTTACGTAACTGAAAACTTTAGGCCTAGATTCAGCCATGGCTGAATCCTGGGAATAAAAGGGTGTCATCAGACTTGGTGTCCCTTAGCCGCTTCTGCCTTCCTTTGCCAACTCATCTTCTGGCAGGTCCTTCCCATGCAAAAGCAAGAGGGTCGCCAGCAGCTCCTGGCTACATCTTGCCAGCTGGTGCCTCTTCCCAAGGGTTTCAGCAAAAGTCCCATCACCGACTGTCACTGGATTATATTAAGCCACAGGCCCACTGCTAAACAGATTATCCACTGGAGCCGGGATATAGATGCTATTGATTGGCCAGACTTGGGTCTTGTTCCTGTTCCTGAAGTAGTGAGGCAAGGTGAGTAGCACCTGCACCTGGGAGTCTAGCAGGCACAGTTCCCCAAAGGCAGGAAAGGATGCTGGGAAGGAAGAATCCCACAGAGGTCCCCTCAGGTTCATCTACATCAGTGATAATCGAAGTGTGTTCCCTGGATGAGCTCGGCAGCATCAATGTCACCTGCAAGCTTGTTAGAGATGCACTTCACAGGCCCCGCCCTGCAGGTGATTCCGAGGCACGGACGGAAACCAGTGGATCATGACCCTGACTTCAGTTAGAGTCGCCTGGGGCGATTTTAAACTGCCTGGACGCCACTCTCAGCCAATTTTATTTACCAAGGCAAGGGAGGGGATGGAGATCCAGTCGTCGACATTTTAAAAAATGTTCCCCCAGGTAGTTCTCCTGGCAGCCCAGGCTGAGAGAACCACTGAGCTCAAACAAAGTATTGTTCTATGCCACTTCGAAATTAGGAAGCTGCAGTAAATGAGACTTCTTCCTGTTGGGAAGGGTGGTTTATTAAAGAAGTGACTTAGAAGGTGGCAACTTGAGCCCAGAGTATGGTGGTTTTATAATTTTCTAATACACATTAAAATAAATAATTGAACTACTGACAAAAAGTTCTTCTGGGGACCAGCTAAAGTCATCTTAGGTGCCACTGAATATCCCCGTGTGGTGGCAAGAACCCAGGATTTGGGTCCAAAAGGCTTGCAATTGAAAACCTAGTTCTTCGTCAGCCTGGAGAAGCCACATGATCTTTCTAAACCTCAGTTCCCTTATTCGTATGATGGGAAAGATCTCAGACCTGTCACTTTTAAATCCAAAACAGAGATACAGGTGATGGCTACCGTGGGGACCATGCATGGGGTGAAGACAACCATTAACACCAAACATAAAATCCCAAAATACAGACAGGCAGTGTGCTGGTTTAGAACCGAACTGCAGAATGTCTTTTGCTGTTGTTGGGCTCAGTTTTGTGGAGAACTGCAAAAGTACATTTGCAGGAGGAATCTCGAGTAGGAAAGAGGAGGCAATGACATTGTGGAGCTGGCTGGGGCTTAGGTGCAGGGTGGAGAGAGTGGAGAGGTCGGCTGGAGACAGAAAAAGGTGTTTTTCATTGGACTTAATTCAGGCAGGAAGTCAGCCCAGGGGCGGGCGTGTGCCGGACAGAGAGTGAGGTGCAGGAGCAGGTCCGGAGCAGAGACTGGACTGGATGTCTGGAAGCCAAGGAAGGAGCTAGGGGAGCCCAGATTGGAGGCGGAGGAGGGCTTTCCTGGGTATTCCACTGGGAAAAGAAGGAAGGAAGGAAAGACCCAAGTCACCTCATGGAGAGAGTGACTGTTTTAACTTGGAGATGGCAAAGACCAGACTTTCAGGCTTGCGGAGCTGGATGGGTAGGGGCAACGTGGACAGTAAAGGGGAAACTGGGACATGTGGTGGTCTGGGGGGAGCGCCCCTGGGAATGATGGGGGACTACAATGTGTAAGGAAGATGAGTTCTCTGTCCTGGAGGGGCTCTGGTCTCATGGAGGCTTTGTAGGGGCTGAGAACCGGAAATGGACAGACCAGGCTCTGCACCGGGTTTCCAGCCGACTGCATTTCACCTTGCGTCCTGTTGGACTCTGACCTCCTGTTCTCCCACCAGGGAATTTTAGCTCTGGTCGGTGTTTATTTAAGTTACTTCCCCTTGAATTCACTGGAGCAAAACACTGCCTGGTAGGCAAGTACTGCCTATGCCCCAAGGGGTCTGAGTTGGAGCGTGCAGGTATGGGGACGGGGGCACCCCGGGAGCCATGTCTAGGCTCTCTGCCCAGTGCAGAGGCTTCTGCAGAGCCAGAGCTCTACGGGGGGCAGTGGGCCACCTGGGTAAGGGTGTGGATCTGGCTTGGACTGCGGGGCCCCAGAGTGCTCACATGTTAAGAGCCATACACCTTCCCGTGCGTCTGATGTGCCATTTTGTAACACAAATTCCTCTCCAAGACACAGTTACTTAAAGGTTTTGGATTTTTCCTTTAGTTCTAAAACAAAAATGTAAAACATAAAAATAAATTTCAATTTTAAAGATAGTATTCAAATTTGGTACCTATTTTTCAGATGTGAACTCAATTTTGCACTTTCCACACTAAAATAAATCATCTTACAGTTTGCCTCCTGTTCCATTGTCTTGAATTTTAAACAGGAATAAAAACTCCAAGCAGTCCCTTAGAATGACAGAACTGAAATAACTCAGGCTTTGTTTTTTTGCCTCTGTAAGCACTGTGCTATCACTGTCTATTTGGAATCTACTCTTCTCTCGTGAATGTGGCACCCCAGGGCTCGGATTGTGATTGGACCTGAAGCAAAGTGAGCTCAAACAACACAGCCACAGAAACTCACTTTTTTTTTTTTTTTTGAGACAGAGTCTCACTCTGTTGCCTGGGCTAGAGTGCTGTGGCATCAGCCTAGCTCACAGCAACCTCAAACTCCTGGGCTCAAGCGATCCTTCTGCCTCAGCCTCCTGAGTAGCTGGGACTACAGGCATGTGCCACCATGCCCCGCTCATTTTTCCTATATATATTTAGTTGGCCAATTAATTTCTTTCTATTATTAGTAGAGACAGGGTCTCACTCTTGCTCAGGCTGGTTTCGAACTCCTGACCTTGAGCAATCTGCCTGCCTTGGCTTCCCAGAGTGCTAGGATTACAGGCGTGAGCCACCACGCCCGGCCAGAAACTTACTTTTGAAACAGTCCTCGTGGACAAGACAGAGGCCAGCTGTAGGGCTGAGAATTCTCTGAATTAACTTTGTGTAGGACGCAGTGTTTATTAGAGGATATGTAATAAAAATATGCAAATCTGAAGCTTACATTTATTTATATAAAATCTAAACTCATCAGTAATCA
>CAUYRT010057665.1:0-11151 GCA_963574885.1 Lepilemur ruficaudatus
TGATTCAATATACACAAATTGATAAAAGTGATATATCACACTAACAGAATGAAGGATTAAAACCGTATGATCATTTCAATAGATGCAGAAAAAGCATTTGACAAAATTCAACATCCTTTCATGATAAAAACTCTCAACAAATTAGATATAGAAGGAATGTACCTCAACACAATAATATATATGACACATTCACAGGTAACATCATATTGAATGGGGAAGAGTTGAAAGCTTTTCCTGTAAGATCTGGAACAAGACAAAGATGCCCACTTATGGCCAGGCGCTGTGGCTCACGCCTGTAATCCTAGCACTCTGGGAGGCCGAGGCAGGCGGATCGCTCAAGGTCAGGAGTTCGAAACCAACCTGAGCAAGAGTGAGACCCCATCTCTACTATAAATAGAAAGAAATTAATTGGCCAACTAAAGATATATTTAGAAAAAATTAGCCGGGCATGGTGGCTAATTGCCTGTAGTCCCAGCTACTCGGAAGGCTGAGGCAGAAGGATTGCTTGAGCCCAGGAGTTTGAGGTTGCTGTGAGCTAGGCTGACGCCACGGCACTCACTCTAGCCCGGGCAACAGAGTGAGACTCTGTCTCAAAAAAAAGAAGATGCCCACTTTTGCCACCATCTGACTCAGTGGTCAAGGGGAATTTGATGATGGCATAGTGGTCAAGCTTGTTTCTCCTGGGGGTGCTCTTCCGAGGATATTTGGGCTGCCTCCGGAGCTGCAATGTCTTTGGCCGCTGGAAGGTGGGTGAGGTACAGATCTTTTTTTGTGTGTGGCTGTAGACGCCTTTTAACACTGCCTTCTTGGCCTTCAAAGCCTTGGCTTTGGCTTTGGCTTTGGGAGGGGCAGGAGCTTCCTTCTTTGCCTTGAGCACCATCTTCAAAGGTTTGTCAATGTTGTTGCTCTTTTCAAAAATCCAACAATAGCAGATGTAAGTCCTTTCTTATCAGTAATTATATTAAATGTAAATGAATTAAATTCTCCAAATGAAAGGAAAATATTGGCAGAATGAATTTAAAAGGAAATCCATTTATTATCACTATTATTTTTCTATCTCTATTTCATTAACCTTTATTCTAATCTTTATTATTTCCTTCCCTTTTGGTACATCCATCTGCTACATTTAGTTTTCTCTTCTTATAATTCTTTAAGGTTGAGAGTTGTTTGAGATATTCATCTTTTTTAATATAGGCATTTACAACTATAAATTTCCCTCTGTGCAATGCTTTTGCTGCATCCCATAAGTTTTGGTATGCTGTGTTTTTTTTTTTCATTCATATGAAAATATTTTGTCATTTCTCTTATGATTTCTTCTTTGGTCCATTGATTGTTTAAGAGTGTGTCATTTAATTTCCATTATTTGTAAATTTTCTAATTTTCCTTCTGCTACTTATTTCTAGTTTCATTCCATTGTGGTCAGAGAAGATATGTTGTATAATTTCAATCTTTTAAAATTCACTGAGACTTGTTTCATGGCCTAATATATGGTCTATCCTGGAGAATGTCCATGCGCACTTAAGAATAATATATATTTCACTGTTGTAAGGAAGAGTGTTCTATATATATCTGTTAGGTCTAGCTGGTTTATAGTGTTTTTCAAGAACTCTATGTTTTTGTTGATTTTCTATCTAGTTGTTCTATCATTAAAAGTGAGGTATTTAAGTCTTCAACTATTATTATGGAACTATTTCTCCCTTCAGTTCTGTCAGTTTTTCCCTCATGTTTTTGGGCTGTTGTTAGGTGTGTATTTTTTAATTGTTCTGTCTTTTTGATGATTTGATCCTGCTATAGTTTGCCCAAAAGGTTGAATGTGTTGGCCAAAGTTCATGTGTTGGAAACATGATCCCCAATGCAACAGTATTGGGAGATGGGGCCTAATGGGAAGTGTTTCAGTCATGGGGGCACTGCCTTTATGAATGGATTAATGCTATTATTGTGGGAGTGGGTTCATTATCATGGGAGTGCACTTGTTATAGAAGGATGAATTCAGTTCCCTTTTGCTTGCTCTCTTTCTTACCCTCTTTTGTCCCTCTGCCTTCCAAAACGGATGACACAACAAGAAGACCCCCACCAGATGCCAGCTCCTTAATCTTGGACTTCCTAGCCTCCAGAATCATGAGCCAATAAATTTCTGTTCATTATAAATTACTCAGTCTGGTATGCTGGTATAGCAGCCAGACTAAGACAGACCCTTTTATCAACACCTAACGTCCTTCTTTGTCTCTTGTAACATTTTTGACTTAAGGTTTATGTTGTTTGATGGTAGTATAGCCACCCCGGTTCTCTTTTAGTTACTATTTACATGGAATATCTTCTTTCCATTATTTCATATGCAACCTATTTGTGTCTTTGGATCTAAATTGAATCTCTTGTAGACAATATATAATTGGGTCCTGTTTTTTAAGTCCGTTTTGCCAATATTTGCCTTTCAATTAGAGCATTTAATTTATTAGCATTTAATGTAATTGCTCTTAAGAAAGGACTTACTTCTACTGTTTTACTATTTGTTTTCTATATGCCTTTTACTTTTCTTTTTCCTCCTCAATTCTTCCATTACTGCCTTTTTTGTATTTGATTGATTTTTTCTAGTGTATTGTTTTCATTCCCCTCTCATTTCTTTTATTGCATATTTTTAGTTAGTGGTTACCATGGGAATTAGTTAATATCTTATTTTATAACAATCTTGTCTGCATTAATACCAACTTAGTTTGAATACTGTCTTAGTCAGTTTGGGCTGCTATAACAAAGTACCATTGACTGGATACCTTATAAACCACAGAAACTTATTTTTCATAGTTCTGGAAACTGGAAATCTTAGATAAGAATGACAGCATGGTCAGGTTCTGGAGAGGGCCCTCTTCCAGGTTGCAGACTGCTGACTTCTTCTTATATCTTCACATGTTGGCAAGAGAGCAAGCTAGCTTTTATGAGGGCACCAATCCAATTCATGACACTTCCATCTTCATGACCTAATTACATCGTAACTTCCCCATCACTAAATACCATCAAATTGTGGATTAGATTTCAACATAAGAATTCGGGGTAGACACATTCACTCTGTTGCAATTAGTACACAAAACTTTACTCCTATACAGTTCTTCCTCACCATTTGATGTTGTTATTGTCACAAATGATATCTTTATCCTATACTATAATCCTAGCACTTTGGGAGCCTTAGGCAAGTGGATCACTTGAGCCCAGGAGTTTGAGACCAGCCTGAGCAAGAGCAACACCCCATCTCTACTAAAAAATATAAAAATTAGCCAGGCATGATGGCAAGCGCCTGTAGTTTTAGCCATTCGGGAGGCTGAGGCAGGAAGGTTGCTTCAGCCCAAGAGTTTGAGGTTGCTGTGAGCTAGGCTGACATGCCACAGCACTCTAGCCTAGGCAACAGAGCAAGACTCAAAAAAGAAAAAAAGAAAAGAAAAAAAAACCAACAAAGAAACATTAGAGTTAAACTACATACTAGACTAAATAGGCCTAACTGACATTTACTGAACATTTCACCCAACTGCTACAGAATACACATTCTTTTCATCAGCACATGGAATATTCTCCAGAATAGACCATATCTCAGGCCACAAGTCTCACTCAACAAATTCAAAAAAGTGGAAATCATATGAAGTATCTTTTCTGATCACAATGAAATAAAACTAGAAAGCAATAATAAGAGGAACCTTGGAATCTACACAAACACATGGAAATTAAACAACACACTACTGAATGGCCAATGGGTCAATGAATCAGTGAAGAAATTGAGAAGTAAATCTAGGCTGGGCATAGTGGCTCATGCCTGTAATCCCAGCAATTTGGGAGACCAAGGTGGGAGGATCACTTGAGGTCAGGAGTTCAGGACCATCCTGGGCAACATAGTGAAACCTCACCTCTACAAAAAACAGAAAAATTAGCCAGGCATGAAGGCACTTGCCTATAGTCCTAGCTACTTGGGAGACTGGGGCAGGAGAATTACTTCAGGTCTAGAGTGCAGTGGCATCATTGTAGCTCACGGCAACTTCAAACTCCTAGGGTCAAGTGATCCTCTGTCTCAGCCTCCCAAGTAGCTGGGACTACAGGCTTATGCCACCACACCTGGCTAATTTTTGGTAAAGACAGGGTCTCACTCTTGCTCAGGCTGGTCTCAAACTCCTGACCTCAAGCAATCCCTCTTCCTCCCTGGCCCAGGCCTCCCAGACTACCCTACATCTTGACTGTCAGGGCACCCAGTGTTAAAACAAAGTAACTACTTTAGAATAACCCAGCAAGAGGAAGGGAAGGAATGGATACCAAACAAGGGAAAGGAGAGAAAAACTCATTAAGAGGAAACATAATAACAAATGAGGAAGAATGTAGAACAGGGATATTAAATGTCCAGGTCATTTTTCTTTTTAGAAGTTACCCAAATATGATGGTCAAATGCTAATTAAAAAGAAATATAATCAAGCAGGAATGCTGAGAGAAGGGTGAATTATAATGAAATTATAATGCTTTGAATATTCATTTAAATATTATTTCAAGAAAAAGAAACTTAAAGCCAATGCAAGTAGGTAAATGAGAAACTCACGTGAGTGTACTTTGAGCTCCCAGGGAAATGCCCTATATACATTTGAGGGTAATTATTATTATTATTTTGTTCTTTAAGGCTCCAGGAAACCAACAATTAACTGATGCCACTGAACTCTTAATGAGTGAATTGCTCTGGGGCTTGTTAAAAGTGCAACAGAAGATCATGTAGTTTCACGTTATTAATGAGTCGCTCTGGTGATCATTACAGGCATCCATAATCCCTCTGGACCACCCTCATTATGAGGCATTTAGGATGCCTCGTTTTCTCATAAACGGAACCCCAGGCAGGAGGCCGAGAGGGTCCTCTTGCAAAGCCATCTTGAGAAGTTGGTCCAGTTTTGGTTGCCCTCTGGGGGAGGGAAATGCAGATACCCTCTTCTCAATTAACCTTGCTCCTGGGGGAGAGAGGGCCTCCGTGGAGTGGGAGCTCTTTGTCACAGATGGTTTAGGGCAGAAATTGTCAAGAACTGCTTCTCTCTTACAAATTGAACTATTTATAAATGAAATATTATACTGTCTGAGATTTGCCTTAAAATACTCCAAAACAAATAACTCTCAAAACAACAAAATACAAACAAACAAAAAACCTGGAGGGGATAAATGAAACAAGATTGGCAAAATGTTCATAATTTTTGAGGCCCACAGGGAGTTCATCATACTGTTCTTTATTTTTATGTATATTTGATAATTTCCATTTTAAAAAAAAGCTTTTAAATAGGTATATTTAAGGATTGTTAATCTCCTATACATATTATTTTAAATCAGTTATTACTCTATATGTTTATTAGGATTCTTTCACATACAACTAACAGAAACTAACAGCCAATTCACATTGGCTTACATAATAAAAGGAATACATATATTCATGTACCTAAAAAGTTTCCAGAGCCATTCTAGGCTTCAGGTGATACTTGATCCTTCAACTCAATGATGTCAGCAATGACTGAATTTCTATCATTCTGCTGTACCTCCTACGATGTTGGTTTCATCCTAAGGCTCACATCTCTCCTAATTTCAAGAAGACCATCCACAGTTACTGGGTTACATGTTTTATCCAGCAAGAGCTGGATTTGTCTAGCATTTCCAACAAAAGCCCTGATAGAACCAGCTTAAAGTCATATGCTTAACCCTGAGCCATCATCTAACCGAGGAGGCAGAATTCTTCTCTAAGTAGCTTAGATTAGGTCACATTCTCCACTCTTGGAAACCAGGATCAGGAACCTCTCAGATCTCCAAATGGAACTGGGTTGTTGGGAAAGAGGAAAGGTGAAATGCATGCTAAGAGGCAGTCAACAAATATCCGTTACACTCCTCACATGTAAAGCTCCCAGGGGCTTTGAACCATATCTTCTAAAACTGCAACACAGGTGTGAAGCTGTGGCCAGAGATCAGGGACCTGGATGGTCCGTTAAGGTGGAAGACTTCCTTAAGGATAGGACCAGCAGTGTCTGGTGTGGATGGGAATGGGGGTGAGGATATAACATGCTTCGTTTTTGTAGGTTTATTGATGGTAAGAAATGTTCCATTCCGGTGGCAGATGTTGACAGTGGTGGGAGACACTATGCGTGTGCGTGTGAGGGTGGGAAGCATATGACCACTTTCTGTACTTCGTTCAACTTTTCCATAAATCTAAAACTGCTCTAAAAAAGAAAAGACTATTTAAAAAAAAAAAGATTAACAACTTGTCTCAGCTTGGAGGGTAAGTGAACTGGGAAAGAGGAAAAGAGAGGGTTGTTTATGGGGTGAGCTGATGAAGGGCCTTGAGGCCAAACTAGTGAGCTAAACAAGCTTAACACATGGGAACTGCAGAATGGAAAAGTGGTGAGAGTGGTGTTTGTGGAAGATCAGTGAGTTTGTAGCACAAAAATGAGGAGTAGGAGGAGTTTGAGGTTGCTGTGAGCTAGGCTGACGCCACGGCACTCTAGCCTGGGCAACAGAGTGAGACTCTGTCTCAAAAAAAAAGAAAAGAAAAGAAAAAGAAACGAGGAGTAGGGATTTTGAGGAGTCTGCCCCTCCAAGGAAACATCCGTGTCCAGCATTTCTGGTGGCTCTAGAGGCATCTGCCTCTTTAATGTAGTCAGCCAGCGCAACCTATCACGAGGGAGCAGAGGACAGAGACAGAAACGCACACTGATTGTTCATCTGCTGTGGGCTAGGGCCTGTTTTAGGGTGGTTTGCTTTTTTTTTTTTTTTTTTGAGACAGGATATCATTCTGTTGCCCAGGCTGGGGTGTAGTGGCATAATCATGGCTCACCGCAGCCTCAAACTCCTGGGTTCAAGCGCTCCTCCTGCCTCAGCGTCCCAAGTAGCTAGGACAATAGGCGTGTGCCATGCCATGCCTGGCTAGTTTTTTTTTTTAAAGAGATGTGGCCTTGCTATGTTGCCCAGGCTGGTCTCAAATACCTGGCCTCAAGTGATCCTCCTGCTTGGGCCTCCCCAAGTGCTAGGATTCCAGGAGTAAGCCACCACACCAGGCCAAGTGCTTTACTTTCATCAATCCATCTAATCCCCGGAACAACCACGAGTTGAGTGTTATCTCTAAAGAAAATGGAGATTTATTTCAGTAACCAATCAAAAAACAAGAATGTTTTATAAGCTAGGAAGAGATATAACACTGTATTATCCACACTGTTTGTACAGGGATAGATAACAACAAATTTGTCTTGCTATTCCTGCCATACCTGACTGAAGCTAAGTGACAGCCAATGCACCCTCTTGCAATGGGGTCTTAAGCAAGTACTTTGTATCTCTTTGAACATTAACTTCCTCATTCTTAAAATAAGAGATTTGGAAGAGATCATTTCTTTAATCCCTTTCCTGATATACCTAAAAGCTCTAACAGGAACACACCTGAGTCACAGCTGTAGCTAAACAAGTGAGTTATAAGAAAATCCACAGCTATACGGACTTTCAGCAGTCCATCAAATTTATTACCTGAGGCTGCTGTTAAATGCTGTGCTGGAGAGAACCGGGACAGGTAGAGTTTATAGTACAAGACAAAACAAAATGGATGTGGATTTGCCCAACACCCAGCATCAGTTTCCAAACCTTTCAAGAACCCAGTCTCTTGCTGACCGGATGCGCAGGTCTCTATGCCAGATGAGCACACACACACTCCAGTTCCCACACAAACCCAAGTCTCGTTCTCAGTAACAAACAAAGGCTAAATTTAGAAGTAAACAAACAAAAACCTGAGATGATCCTGAACTCCCATTAGTTTTCTTTCAGGCCTTGGGGAACTGCTAATTTTTATGGCTACTTTATCCTCCTGACACTGTGAGGTAAGGAAACAAGTCCAGTTTCTTTTATTGTAGAAAATTCTTCTTTACATCTTATATTTCATGGGTACAAATTCCAACCAGTTTCCATATGATCTCATTAGAGATGTTTCCATTTTCCAAACACCACCAATGAGAGGCATAAAACAGTGCATTATTAGTTCATCTGGCAGATTCCCCAGTGGTAAAGGAAATATGATTTCATCAGTAAAAATCGTGATAACAAGATTCAAGAGCGGAAGTTGCTAAAAAGTTCAAGAAGGAACTCAAATGATTTCCAACTTTGTAAACAGTGTCCCATGACAAAAGAAATGAAGAAAATCCTATTTGGGTCTTGGAACACTTTACATTAGAATTCATTTCTGCTCCCCAAGGCTACTGAAATTGGTAAACCTATTACCCTGAAGAGAATGGTATGCAATTAAACACGAAGGTTATTGCTTTATGTTTTGGAAGACCATGCTATAAATGCTACTATTGTACATGTTCAAGAGTGAGCGGGAAGATCAATGCAAAACCAACAATATTTACTTCTATGGCCACAGAAGACTACTGATTGGCTGTGTCTGCTATTTGCAACTGAATTTTCTGTTCTTCCAGGGAGAATCCCAAAATGGCCTTTCCCCTTATTCAGAATGCTCCTAAAACCTCTCCTGCTAAGGAATTCCCTGATGGTTAAAAGTAAAAATAGTAAGTTGTACAACGACCAGTGTACCCCCTGCAGAACCAATCCTGATTCCTTTCTGTGAAATGTCTACACCCCCAAATTTTCCAATAATGAAAAATTCCTCATGCTTCATGATTTTTTTATTTTTTCATAAACTTTAGTGCTAAGCTGCATTTAGTGAATTTCTTCACAATGAGGACACTGGACAAGCGTCCCTTCACAAGTGAAGTTTCTGGTGTCTAAGAAGGCTTGACCGTCTGCTGAAGTTTCTCCTGCATATGTTACAGGTATAAGGCTGCTCACCCGTGTGGGTTCTCCGGTGTTTAATAAGGTGGGAGTTCTGACTGAATTTTTTTCCACATTCGTGACAAGTAAAGGGCTTCTCTCCTGTGTGAGTTCTTTGGTGTGTGTGTAGATTTGTATTTTGACTGAAGCTTTTCCCACACCATGAGCATTTATATGGCTTTATTCCTTGGTGTGTTGTTAAGTGCTTATTAAGATCTGAACTCCATCTAAATCTCTTATCACATTGTTGACATTTATAGGGTTTCTCTTCAGTGTGAATTCTCTGGTGCTTAATAAGGTCAGAGCTAACTCTGAAGGTTTTCCCACATTCCTGACATTTAAAAGGCTTCTCTCCTGCACAGCCTTTCTTGTGAAGATCCATAAGTTTCAGCAGCTCTTGTTTCCAGGTTGAAAGTTTCTTTCTTTTCTTCACTGGAAAATCTCGGTGCCATTTCCTCACTCTGTGCGTATCACCATGATTTTCTTTGCCTGTTGTTTTCTGGGGAACTTTCACTTTGGTCTTTTTTGATACTATGCCTACTGGCACTTGGATTTCCAAGTCAGAAAGAGACATAGGCTGATGATTTTCAGTGTCACTTTTGAGCTTTAACCCTGCTAGAATAAATATAAGAATCAGCTATGTGTATCCCAGAACAAGAAAATCATAGGAATGGAAAGAAAAATTCAATGATCGATTTTAAAACAGGAATAGAATCTTAAAATGTTAAGCCCTTGTAAAGGTTCATATCGAACCTTTACAAGGTTCATTCTCTTCTTCCCATGGTGTCTTTACCTGCAGAGGACTCTCCAGCACTGTCCTTCAACTCCAGGGACACCTGAACCCATGGCTCTTCCCCGTGCTCTAGACAGGAGATCACTTTAGGTTTCGGAAGCACAAATAATGCTGTGAAGTGGACAAAATGAGGTCAAGGACTGGCAACTTAACAGTGAATTAGCACACAAATTCCAGACTATTTCAGGAAGAGCAAAGGACACTGTTACAGTTTGTTACCCCAAATGGTTAAATCAATAGACTTTACGTTCCAGTATGATATTTATACTATACTACATTTATGAGTGGATATGCACAGTAGAGACTAAGAAACCTACGGCGGATCAATGAAAAGGACATAGGGAACAGGAATCCAGCACATATTCTTCCTCTTCAGCACTAAGAATACCCCATCTTCAACCAATGGGGAACCAAGCTGCAGAGGTTGTGGGGAACATGGGCTGGTCCTATTAACTCTTTAGGATCCATCCAGTATAAGATCAGTGATAGCAGAGCCAATGGGTTCAGTATCACAGGCACAAGTGATATCTATCATAATTAGTTAGTTTTTATTTAGCTTCTATTTATTTAGCCCTAGGCCTTGAGCTAGGATAGATTTCTAATATTCCTACAGATCCCTAGCTCACATCCAGGTAGAGGAAACAGACCAGAATCATTTTGTGAAATTTATCTAAATACAGATGACCAGGTATGGGAACTGTTTGTCATTGAATGCATTCAATAAATATGTAGTGAGTGGCTATGGTGTGCTAAGAACTGCCCTATGGGCTGGGAATATAGTGGTGAAGATGACAAAGTACCTTAATTTCATGGAGCTCACATTCTAGTACGGGAGTGTAACAATTCATCAATAAACAAACAAAATAATGTCAGGAAGTGATAAGTGTGTTGAAGAAAACTGAATTGGTAATAGAGCATTGTAAGACTTTCCTCCTGTGAAGGCATTTTAGATAAGGTTATGCAGAAGGCCACTGTGAGAAAGACATATTTCAGCAGAGATCTGAAAGTGAGAATTTCGCCACGTGGTAGAAAAATGTGGCAGGGAGAAGAAAAGGGAAAGCAGAAATGAGCATGGCAAGTTCCAGTAACAGCAAGACAACCAGCATGGCTAAAGAGGAACTGAGCAAGGGCACAAAGGTGACAGGAACCAGATCCTGGAGGGTCCGGAGGTCTTGGTAAGAAGTTTGGATTTTTTCTGAAAGTAAGTGACCACAGACTTTTGAAGCAAGGAAATGTCATGACCGGATTAGGTTTTCAAAAGATCACTCTGGCTACTGTGTAGAAAACAGACTGTGTGAGGGCAAGACTAAGAGGCAGCGGTGTCAGTTAGAAAGCTACTAAAGTAGACCTGGTTCGAAATGACTCTGGCTTAGGCCAGGAAGCTAACAGTGCAAGAAGCTGAGACATGGTTGGACTCAGGATATGTCAGAGTGCAGCTAAGAAAACTTGCTAATGGATTAATCGTGGGGTATGACAGCAAGATCAGATTAAAGGATGACTACATTTTCTGCCCTGAACAATCAGATAATGGTGGTGCCCTTTACTGAGATGGGAAAGACATG
>CAUYRT010057666.1:0-24562 GCA_963574885.1 Lepilemur ruficaudatus
AAAGTTTCCTTTGGCAGGGCCTCTCTCTTGCGTCAGATGCTGAGGTAAAATAGAATGAAGGAAAATAAAAATCAAGAGGAAAAAAATGATTTAGTAACACGATGACCTATTTTTAAGTTTGCTGGAACATGTCAGCAGTCCACAAATTTTGAGGAATAAGTAATTCATGGCTTAAGATATTTGGAAGTGTGCAGATGTCTTTATAATAGAATGTCTTATGTTCTTTTGGGTAGATGCCTAATAATGCTATTGCTGGATCAAATGGTAATTCTATTTTTAGCTCTTTGAGGAATCTCCATATTCTTTTCCACAAAGGTTGCACCAATTTGCAGTCCCACCAACAGTGTAAGAGTGTCCCTATCTCTCCACAATCTTGCCAGCATTTGTTGTTTTGGGATTTTTTGTAGAGGCCAATTTCGCTGGGGTTAGGTGGTATCTCATTCTGGTTTTGACTTGCATTTCCCTAATGATTAGAGATGATGAACATTTTTTTATGTGTTTGCTGGCCATTATTCTGTCTTCTTTGGAAAAGTTTCTGTTCATCTCCTTTGCCCATTTACAAACGGGGTTGTTTGATTTTTTCTTATTAATTCTTTTGAGTTCTAGGTAGATTCTTGTTATCAGACCTTTGTCGGAGGTGTAGAGAGCAAATATTTTCTCCCATTCTGTAGGTTATCTATAAAGACATCTGCACACAAATGTTTATGGCAGCACAATTCACTATTGCTAGGTTGTGGAAACAACCCAAGTGCCCGTCAATTCATGA
Organism: Lepilemur ruficaudatus; assembly: GCA_963574885.1. NCBI lineage: Eukaryota > Metazoa > Chordata > Mammalia > Primates > Lepilemuridae > Lepilemur > Lepilemur ruficaudatus. The sequence continues at coordinate 767 of CAUYRT010057666.1, forward strand.
GTGGATTATTAAAATTTGGTATATGTTTACAATGGAATATTACTCAATATAAGAAATGACAGTGAGCTAACACCGCTTATATTATCCTGGATTAAGCTTAAGCCCATTATTCAAAGTGAGGTGACACAAGACCCAAAGAACGGGCCCCACTTGTACTCGCCATCAAATTGGTATTGACTGATTGACATTGTGGTGCTTAAATGGCGGTAGTGTTCACTGGGGTTTTTGGGGGTGGGGTGTGGACCCACATCAGGGGGATGTGGTGAGCACTGTGAAGGGAGGGGCACACTTGAAGTATATTTGGGGATGGGTGTTAGGGGTCTCAATGGGGGGTGGGAAATCCTCTAAAACAGATTTATGTGAATAGCTATACAACTTGGTAAATTTACTAATAACCATTTAATTGTACACTTAAAATGGAGTAAAGACATGATATGTAAATTACACTTCAATAAAGAAAAAAAAGAATTCTCAAAGCTCAACAAATGAGATAAAATAGCCATAAAAAAATGGAGAAGAGATTTAAACAGATCTTTCACTGATGAAAAAACATGGAGGGCAAATAAGCGCACAAAAAGACGTTGAATATCATTAGTTATTAGGGAAACGCATATTAAAATCACAATGAGACGCCACAATATACCTTCCAGAGTGGCTAATATTTAAAAAAAAAAAAAAACTGATATACTAAGAGCTAGCAAGAGTGCAGAACAACTGGAACTCTCATACACTACTGGGAATACAAAATGGTATAACCACTTTGGAAAACAGTTTGGCACTTTTCTGTGTTAAACATACAATTACCACCATATCAGTCAACAAAACCATTCCTAGGTATTTACTTAAGAGAAATGAAGTCATATGCCTACTCAAAAACCCGTACATAAATGGAATACTACTCAGCAATAAAAATTAAAGTGGAACAAACTACTGATATGTGCAATAACATAGATAAATCTCAAAAGCATGTGCCAAATGAAAAAAGTCAGATTCAAAAGTTTATACACTGCATTATTCTGAAAAAGTAAAACTACAGAGACAGAAATCTGATCAGCAGTTGCCAAGGAGTAGGGGTGGAGGAAGTAACTGACTACAAAGGAACACATGGGAACTTTTCTGGGATGATGGCAAAATTGTATATCTCAAATGTGGTGGTGGTTGCATGACTGTATATATTTGTTAAAACTCATTTAACAAACTGTACACCGAAGAGTGAATTTTGATATATTTAATTCATACCTCAATAAACCTGACTTTTAAAAACTAAGGGTAGGATATCAGGAAATGGAAACAAAAAATATAGACAATCCTCATATTTCACTGTATCAGGGAGCAGAATATTGAATGGGGCAGTAGCTGTAAAGGAAGAGAGGATGAGACATTTGTACTCAAGTTCCCAGCAACGACAAAATCTGAACTCTGACCATGGAAGAGTAGGAGAAAGCTGAAAGGGGATATCGAGGGAAAGATTGCTGGAGGTTAGATCAAAGACCTGAGAATTTCAGGCATTGGATGGGTAATATATTAATACGTCGAAATGAGAGAAATAAAAGAGAAGAACACAATGTAGCAAGAGCTGTAGTTTTCAATTAATAAAGAGTGGTAACTCAGATGACAGCAATGCAGATAAACAATGAGCAGAATAATCAGAAGAAGAAAAGACGGAAGAGAATTAGACAGTTGCATAATTTTCCAGCCATTCTGAGGAACCCAGGTATAAAGGCAGAAATAAAGTGCTTTAGGATTCATCATGATTTGTATTTTATAAGACGGGGACAAAAGGAAGGTATCAATTTTTGGACTATGCTCTACGATAAACATGCCCTCAGAGAATATTTAATTATTTAGGAATATATCCCGGTATTAGTTTTCTACGGCTGCCATAACAAAGAGACACAAACCAGGTCACTTAAAACAGAAATTTATTCTCTCACGGTTCTAGAGTACAGAAGTTTGAAATCAAGGTGTTGACAGGGTCATATTCCCTCTGAAGCTTCTAAGGAGGATCCTTTCTTACTACTTCTACCTTCTGGAAGCCCCTTGTCTGTTGGCAGCATAACTCCAATTTCTGCCTCCATCCTCACATGGCCATCTTTTCCTTGCGTGTCTTTTTCTTCACATGGCATTCTCCTCTCACACAGGTATACCAGCCATATTGGATTAAGGGCCCATGCTACTCCAATATGACCTCATCTTAACTGAAATAATTACATCTATAATCACTCTATTTCCAAGTAAGGTCACACTCTGAGGTACTGGGGATTAGGATTGCAACATATCATTGGAGGGGCACAATTCCACCCAAAACGATCCTCTTCCATTTAATGGTCCCAGGGTATTGTGCTTTTTTCTGGTTCAAGGTTTCCCTTAATTCCTTTTCCTCAGTGACAGCAAATCTCCCTTCCTTCATATTTCACATCTAATGGGTAACCACTGCAATTTAAGGAAAACTGAAGGTAGAAGAAGAAATATGCTACCCAAGTTATTAGATAATCAACCTTACCAATATTTAACCATTATAAAAGTGAGGCTGCATCTTTCCTCCAATAACCATATATGAGCCTTTTTCCTACCTGCTCATGATTTTTGCATTTCTTCAAAGTTAATGACTATGTTCTAGATCAAGGTTCTGAAAGTGTGGTCCAAGGAACCCTAAGGGTCACTGACATCCTTTCAAGGAATCTATAATAGCCTCCTTTTTCTAACTACCTATCTATGTGAGGCCAGAATGTCTTCATATACTTCAAAAAAAAAAACACATTCCAACAGATTGAATGCAGAAGCAGATATGAGAATCCAGCTATCATGGTAAATTTTATGTGTCAAAATGAGTGGGTCACAGGATGTCCGGATAGTTGATGAAACATTATTTTGGGTATGTCCACGTGAGTGTATTTGGATGAGACTGACATTTGAATTTGGAGACTAAGTAAAGCAGATTGCCCTTTCCAATGTAGGTGGGCCTGATCTAATACACTAAAGGTCTAAATAGAACAAAAGGCTGAGCAAGAGGGAAATTGCTCTCCCTGTGTGATGGCCTTCCAGCTGGAGGTTTTTCTGCTTTCAGACTCAGACCAGAATTTATACCACTGGCTGTCCTGGTTCTCAGGCCTTTGTACCATCAGCTCTCCTGGGTCTCCAGCTTGCAGATCTTGGGACTTCTCAGGCTCCATAATCACATAAACCAATTCCTTATAATAAATATTGACAAAGATATACATCTATCTATATGTAGATATATGTGACTCCATCCTATTGGTTCTGTTTCTCTAAAAAATCCTGACTAAAGCATCAACTGGCTTCTGTTAAGCCGGACATTAAAGAGATTTACAAAAATGTAAAACAGTGCTTCTCTTCCAACTAATCGTTTTTGGTTTTGGAAAACAGTCATTTTTCACTTTAAAATATACTACTTATGGTAATATGTAAAGGGTATGTTCTTTTGAAATAAATTTTAAAATACATGTTTTTAAATGTTTTAAAATTTCTTGTATGCTAAATATCTATACAGATAATCCACATAAACAAAAGCTCTTTAGAATACTTTTGAAGAATACAGAGTTCTGACCAGGCCGGGCGCGGTGGCTCACGCCTGTAATCCTAGCACTCTGGGAGGCCGAGGCGGGAGGATTGCTCAAGGTCAGGAGTTCAAAACCAGCCTAAGCAAGAGCAAGACCCCGTCTCTACTAAAAAAAAAAAAATAGAAAGAAATTAATTGGCCAACTAAAAATATATAGAAAAAATTAGCCGGGCATGGTGGCGCATGCCTGTAGTCTCAGCTACTTGGGAGGCTGAGGCAGAAGGATCGCCTGAGCCCCCAGGAGTTTGAGGTTGCTGTGAGCTAGGCTGAAGCCACAGCACTCACTCTAGCCCGGGCAACAGAGCGAGACTCTGTCTCAAAAAAAAAAAAAAAGAGTTCTGAGACCAAAAAAAGTGAACAGCTGTTCTACATAAAGGTTACGAAGATTTATTAGAAAAATAGAATATTAGGCTGGGTGCAGTGGCTCATGCCTGTAATCCCAGCACTTTGGGAAGCCAAGGCAGGAGGATCACTTGAGACCAGGAGTTCAGGAGTTCAAGAGTTCAGAAGACTAGCCTGGACAACACAGTGGGCCCCCTCTCTACAAAAAATAAAAAATACAAAATTAGCTGGGTGTGGTGGCACCTGCTTATAGTCCTAGCTACTCAGAGGCTGAGCCAGGAGAATTGCTTGAGCCCATGAGTTTGAGGTTACAGCTAACTATGATTGTGCCACTGCACTCCAGCCTGGGTGACAGAGTGAGGCCTTGTCTTAAAAAAAAAAAAAAAAAAAAAAAAACAAGAATATTAGAGCAATTTACTTCTTTCTATTCTTCACAGCTAAATCAGAATTTCTTGTGCTATTTATCTACAGAAAATATTTGCCAGTTACAGAAGACATACCTGATCATCCCCAGAACCCCACTGAGCTGTCGTTTCTGGCGCATTTGTATCAGAAATTTGTGTTCTACTATTGTCTTGATGAAATGACTGTTGCCATACATAACAGGTCAATGGAACAACCTGAAAATCAAAAGTAGACTTAACTAGAGTCATAACACAACCACTACAATTATATAACAATAGGCCGGGCGCCATGGCTCACACCTGTAATCCTAGCACTCTAGGAGGCCGAGGCAGGAGGATTGCTTGAGCTCAGGAGTTCGAGCTCAGGAGTTCTAAGCAAGAACAAGACCCCATGTCTACTAAAAATAGAAAAAAAAATTAGCCAGGCATGGTGGCGCATGCCTGTAGTCCCAGCTACCTGGGAGGCTGAGGTAGGAGAATTGCTTGAGCCCAGGAGTTCGAGGTTGCTGTGAGCTAGGGTGACGCCACAGCACTCTAGCCCGCAGGCAACAGAGTGAGACTCTGTCTCCAAAAAAAAAGCCAATAAAAATACTCTAACATTTAGATCATACTTCTCAATTTATAAAGCACTTTCGCACTGCACTTTACAAGCACTATCCAAGCTATTATCCTCACTTAAAAAATAAGGAAATAGGGTCAAATTTTCTCAGGGCCTCCTAAGGCCATTTGTGCCACCATTTAAGCCCCTGTGCACTTTGGGAGGCTGAGACAGGAGGATCACTTGAGGCAGGAGTTTGAAACCACCCTGGGGAATATACTGAGAACTCATCTCTAAAAAAAACTGATTTTAAATTAGCCAGGTGTGGTGGCACATGCCTATGGTCCCAGCTACTCAGGAGGTTGAGGAGGAGAGGATAGCTTAAGTTTAAGAATTCAAGGCTGCAGTGACCTATGATCATGCCACTGTATTCCAGCCTGGACAACAGAGCAAGACCAAGAAGGAGAAGGAGGAGAAGGAGAAGGAGAAGGAGGAGAAGGAGGAGAAGGAGAAGGAGGAGAAGGAGGAGGAGAAAGAAGGAGGAGGAGGAGGAGGAGAAAGAAGGAGGAGGAGGAGGAGGAGGAGGAGGAGGAGGAGAAGGAGAAAGAAGAAGAAGAAGAAGAAGAAGGAGAAAGAAGAAGAAGGAGAAGAAGGAGAAGAAGGAGAAGAAGGAGAAGAAGGAGAAGAAGGAGAAGAAGGAGAAGAAGAAGGAGAAGGAGAAGGAGAAGAAGAAGAAGAAGAAGAAGAAGAAGAAGAAGAAGAAGAAGAAGAAGAAGAGGAGGATGAGGTCATAAAAGTAAAACAGGTAGCCATGAGTTAAGAAAAGATGAATGCTAACAAAAAAAATTAATAACCCAAAATGTAAAAGTCATTAAAAAGGTTGAGATAATACTAAATAGAACATAACTAAAGGCAAAATAAGTGAGCTGTAAGTTACCACCCAATAGTAGCACACAGTGGGTTAAATACAAGAAAACTATGAAAGAAACCAGAAGAGACATAGGAGTACTTTGAGGGGCCACAACATAAAACATTTAGAAGTTTTCAAGTAAAGTATAGCAGGAATAGTAAAGAGGCAATATCTGATAACTGCTAACAGATCTACATCAGCCACAAGAAAAGAGAACCCAAGGATATTATGACCAGTTATACTTTTTTTTTTTCCCAACCTACTTCAGAGGCAAGGGACCAGTTCTATCAATTTCTGTGTCTGCACAGATCAATAGAACAGAACAGAGAACCCAGAAATAAAACCACACAGCTACAACCAACTGATCTGTGACAAAGAAGACCAAAATATACACCGAAGAAAGAATAATACTATTCAATAAATTGTTCTGGGAAAATTGATAGCCTCATGCAAAAGATTGAAACTGCAGATCTCTCACAATACATAAAAATTAACTCAAGATGGACTAAAACCTTAAATGTAAGACCTGAAACAACAAAAATCCTAGAAGAAAATCTAGGAAAAACTCTTCTGGACATTGGCCTAGGCAAAGACCAAAAGCAAATTCAACAAAAACAAAAATATACAAATGGGACTTAATAAAACTAAAAAGCTTCTCCACAAAAGAAATAATTAAAAGAGCAATAGACAACCTACAGAATGGGAGAAAGTATTCCCAAACTATGTGTCCAAAAAAAGACTAATATCCAGAATCTACAGGAACTCAAACAACTCAGCAAGAAAAAAACAACTCAATTAAAAAGTGGGCAAATGACATAAATAGGCATTTTTCAAAAGAAGATCTACAAAGGCCAAAAAACATTATGAAGAATGCTCAACATCACTAGTCAGCAGGCAAATGCAAATTAAAACCACAATGAGATACCATCTTATACCAATTAGAATATCCTTCATTAAAAAGAAAACAATAGACGTAGGGATGCAGCAAAAAGGGAACACTCACATGCTGTTGGTGGGAATGTAAATCAGTACTACGGAAAGCAGTATGAAGATTTCTCAATCTTCAAAGAACTAAAAGTAGATCTACCATTCAATCCTGCAATCCCACTATGGATATATACCCAGAGGAAAAGAAATCATTATACCAAAAAGACACCTGCGCGTGTATATTTATCACAACACAATTCACAGTCACAAAGATAGGGAATCAACCTAAGCACCCATCAACTGATAAGTGGATAAAGAAAATGTGGTATACATATACCAGGGAGCGTCAGTGATAAGAAAGAATGAAAATAATGTCTTTTGAAGCAACTTGGATAGAACTGGAGGCCATTATCCTAAGTGAAATAAATCAGAAACAGAAAAATAAACACAGCATGTTCTCACTTATAAGTGGGAGCTAAACTATGGCTACGCAAGGACACACAGAGTAGTACAATGGACACTGGAGACTCAAACGGGAGAGGTTCGGAGGGGTAAAAGATGAAAAATTACCTATAGGGTACAATGCACAGTATTTGAAAGGCAATGGGCACTCTAAAAACCCAGACTTCATTGTTATACATGTAATGTAATTCAACTTTTACCCCCTAAATCTATTAAAATAAAAAAACAAAAACAAAAAAACTTCTGTGTCTGATAACAGGCAGAGCAACTAACTTGCTACAAATTACCAAAGGTATAGAAAGAAATTTGTCAAAATTAACATGAACTTTTATATGCATAATTGAGCTCAAAAGAAATTCAGAAAAGTCACTACATCTAAATAACAAATAGGAAACTAAAAATCAAAGCAGTAATTAAGTAATCACAAAGCCTGATGTCTCATAGTTCTAATTTGTATAACCTAGCCCTCATGTAGGTTTGGGGCTAAAATTTATACCCCTTCATGTCTGTGAAATCACAAGCTGGAAAATCAAAAGTAATTCCAGGTTGGCAACACCTCAAAATGCCTGATAGAAGCAAGGTACATAAGACAATAAATAAAAATTTAAAAAAATAAGATGAAAGAAATATATCTGTAATTATAATAAGTGTACATGTACTAACAGTAGTTTAGAGAAGAGATTGTCAGATCAAATTTTAAAAGATATATATTATTTGTAAGCTACATGTTATTTATAACAAATATACCTAATTCATAAAGACACAGAATGTTTAAAAATAAAAGTACAGAAAATAATATGCCAGGAAAATATTAAAATAGATTACCTACCTACATATATACACACATATAAAATACTGTTTCACATCTGAGATTCTAAGTGTATCTTTTCCAACTGTTTTAGACTCAAATTTACATATTTTAGTTTTGAAAATCCTTCCTTTTTTGAATGGATACTATTTCTCTTTGTCTCTTCTGTACCAAATTAATGTTATACCAGGGTCAACATTAGCACTATTGATATGTGGGGCTGGGTAATATTAATACTTTGTTGTGAGAAGCTATCCTTTGCACTGTAGGATGTTTAGCACCAACCCTGGCCTCTATCCTCTAGAAGCTAGTAGCACCCCAGTTCCCCCCAATTAGTGACAATGAAAAATGTCACCAGTCATAGCCAAATATCCCAAGAGCCAAACAGCTGCAGCTGAGAACTACTGTGCTATGTAAACCAATACTGAGAAGAAAAAAAAACACTACTGAGTATAAAGGATGATAACTACATAATGATAAAATTACCAAGTCATCTAGGACTGCAGTCCCAAACTCCTGAGCCATAGACCACTTTGTGGCATGTTAGGAACCAGGCTGCACAGCAGAAGGTGAGTGGCAGGCGAGTGAGTGAAGCTTCATTTGTATTTACAGCCACTCCCCAACACTCACATCACCGCCTGAGCTCCTCCTCCTATCCCATCCCCTCCCACCAAAAATTGTCTTCCATGAAACTGGTCCCGGTACCAAAAAGGTTGGGGACTGCTGTTCTAGAAGATATAACAATTCTTAATTTGTATACGTCTAACTAAATATTTTAAGGTTACATTAACAAAACTATAGGAAGAAGAAAATCTACCATCGTAGTGGGAGATTTTAACATATCTTTCTCAATAACAGACAGGTCAAACAGACAAAAAATAACCAAGCAATATAAGAACAAACTTGATCTAATAAGCTTACACAGAACTTAGTATCAAAAAAGAAAAAAACAAACTAAAACTCTATTTTCTATTTCTATATTTCTAAATAACTCAAATAGTAATGAAAATTAAAAAATAAAATGTTAAAATTCTATTTTTTAAAAAAAAATTTGTTTTATTTAAAAAAATAAATAAATAAAAATAATTTTAAAAAAATTTTTCTTTTGCAGGTCGCCGGCGGCCACCACCACTACCCGTTGGGGCCCAGCAGCACCTTCTACTCCACCCCCAGTAGAAAATTTTTTTTTTTGAGACAGAGTCTCACTCTGTTGCCTGGGCTAGAGTGCCATGGCGTCAGTATAGCTCACAGGAACCTCAAACTCCTGGGCTCAAGCAAATCTCCTGCCTCAGCCTTCCGAGTAGCTGGGACTACAGGCATGTGCCACCATACCCGGCTAAATTTTTCTATTTTTGGTAGAGATGGGGTCTCACTCTTGCTCAGGCTGGTCTCGAACTCCTGAGCTCAAACGATCCACCCACCTAGGCCTCCCAGAGTGCTAGGATTACAGGCGTGAGCCACTGTGCCCGTTCCCCAATAGAAAATTAAATAAAATATTTAGAACAAAAATTTCAGTACTACATATCAAAATTCATAGGATGTAACTAAAATGGCACTTAGAAAGAAACACACTTCCCTAAATGCATTTATTAGAAATAGAAGAAAAGTTGAAAATCAATGAGATAAATTTTCAATTCAAGGAGCTGGAAAAAGAACAACAAAGGAAACACAAAGAAAAAGAAAATAAATAATAAAGCTTAAAAAAATAATCAAACAAAAATTGGGAAAAAACAAAGACATGATTGATCAACAAGCCAAAATCTGGTCATTTCAAAATGACCTATTCAACAACAACAACAAAAAATGACCTATTCAATAGATAAATCTCCAGCAAGACTGATTAGAGGAAAAAAATTAAAAAGAAAGGCACAAACAAATAATACAAATTCCAAAAAAGGAGAGAACTGCACATCAGTTGAAAATAATGAGACTAACATACATAGCTTTCTAACAAAGTAAAAACTCATAAAAAGTAGATAACCTTCAAGAAAATACATAGTTACCGAATAGAAAACTTGAACTACCCAACAAAAATCAATCAATTAAATTAAATCAGTAGCTAAAAACTTCCTTCAAAGTGACACTAAGTTCAGCAACAGAGAGGATGCCAACAAGATGGCTCACTAGAAAGCTCTAGGAACTCATTTCTCATGTCAATAAACCATGTAAACCAAATAAACAACAACATTCAGAACAAAATAGCCTTGTGAGAACTCTAGAAACCAGGAAAGAAACTGCAGCAACCAAGTAAATGCCTAACCAAGAAAAAAGCACACTCGAAACAGTAAGAAATTTTGTGGTGTGTTTTCCTTATGCTTGCATAGTTTGGATATCAGATTGGAGGCCACGGCAAGCAGTTGCATAAGAACTGCAGGAGGTCTGCACATGCACAGGTAGTGGGGGAAAGATATTATGAGCAGGAAAGGATAGCACAAGATCTAAGGCCCTGAGAAAAAGCAGGGATGAGGCTTTTAGAGCAATTAAGACATTTAAAAGAAGCTGAGTTAAGGAGGAACTAAAATAAAAACACACATACAGGCTCACTGAAGATATATCACCAGAAAAAGTTTGAGAGCACCATGGGCCTTTACACTCAGTTAATCAGTGAGGGTATTCCCCTACACAGAGCCAATCCATAAAGACTGAGAGAGGTGCCTATTTATTCAAATGCCCAATTTTCAACAAAAGTTCACAGGATACAAAAAAAAAAAAAGAAAAGAAAAGAAAGAAAAACAGAAATGTAGCCCATTCAAAGGAACAAAAGAAATCTCTAGAAACTAACCCTAAAGAAGCACAGGTCTCTGACTTACTCGACAAGGATTTAAAACAATTGTCTTAAATGAGCTCAGTGAGCTAAAGGAGACAGCTAAATGAAATCAGAAAAATGACATATCAACATAATGAAAATATCAAAAAGCCATAAAGATTTGGGCTGGGTGTGGTAGCTCACGTCTGCAATCCTAGCACTCTGGGAAGCGGAGGTGAGAGGATCACTCAAGGTCAAGAGTTCGAAAACAGCCTGAGCAAAAGTGAGACCCCATCTCTACTAAAAATAGAAAGAAATTAATTGGCCAACTAAAAATATATAGAAAAAATTAGCTGGGCATGGTGGCCCATGCCTGTAGTCTCAGCTACTCGGGAGGCTGAGGCAGAAGGATTGCTTGAGCACAGGAGTTTGAGGTTGCTGTGAGCTAGGCTGACACCACAGCACTCTAGCCCGGGCAACAGAGCGAGACTCTGTCTCAAAAAAAAAAAAAGACATAAAGATTTCAAAAAAGAGACAAACAGAAATTCTAGACTTGAAAACACAATAACTAAATTGAAAAATTCACCAGAAGGGTTCAATGGCAGACTCGGACAGAAGAAAAAAATCAGTAAACTTGAAGATAGCTCATTTGAAATGATCAAGTCTGAGGAGAAAAAAGAAAAAGAAAAAGAGCCTATGGAACTTATGGGACATAACCAAGCAGACCAATATTCTATTATGGGCATTCTAGCAAGAGAAGAGAGACGGAAATGGGCAAAAGTTTATTTAAAGATAAAATGACTGAAAATATCCCATATTTGAGGAGAGAAATGCAAGCTCAATAAAATTCATGTTCTGGATAAACCCAAAGAGATCTACACAAAAACATAGTATATCAAACTGTTGAAAATGAAAGGCAAAGAGACAATCTTGAAAGGAGCAAGGAAAAAGCAACTTGTTACATACAAGGGAGCGTTAGTAAAATTATCAGCAGATTACTCAGCAGAACCTTGCAGGCCAGAATACAGTGGGGATATACATTTAAAGTAGCAAAAGAACAAAAAAATCTGCAAACTGAAAATACTATAACAATTAAAACTGTTCAAGAATGCAGGGGAAATTAAAACATTCACAGATAAACAAAAGCTAAGGGAGTTTATTACCATTAGATCTGCCCTTTAAAAAATGCTGAAGGCAGTCCTTCAAGTTGAAACTAAATGACACTAGATAATAACTTGAAACCACAGGAAAATATAAAGTTTTCTGATAAAGATAAATATATGGACAAATATGAAAACCTGTAGTATTTTAATTCTGGCAAGTAACTCTACTCTTAATTTCTATATAGGAATTAAAAGACAAAAGCACAAAAAGTAACTATAAACTTATGTGCTATGATCTGAATATTTCTGCCCTCATGAATAGATTAATCCTTCATGGATTACTGGATTGATGAGTGAATGGATTAATGGGTTATCCTAAGAATGGGGCTGGTGGCTTTATAAGAAGAGGAAGAGAGACCTGCCTAGCACACTCAGCCCCCTCACCATGTAATGCCCTGCACTACCTTGGAAATCTGCAGTGCACACCAGCAAGAAGGCCCTCTCTACACGCAACCCCTAGACCTTGGACTTCTCAGCCCTATAAGAAATAAATTCCAGCTGGGCATGGTGACTCACGCCTGTAATTCTAGCACTTTGGGAGGCTGAGGCGGGAGGACTGCTCGAGGTCAGGAGTTCTAGATCAGTCTGAACAAGGGCGAGAACCTGTCTCGACTAAAAATAGAAAGAAATTAGTCAGACAACTAAAAATATATAGAAAAAATTAGCCAGGCATGGTGGCGCATGCCTGTAGTCCCAGCTACTCAGGAGGCTGAGGCAGGAGGATCGCTTGAGCCCAAGAGTTTGAGGTTGCTGTGAGCTAGGCTGATGCCATGGCACTCTAGCCCAGGCAACAGAGTGAGACTCTGTCTCACAAAAATAACATAAATAAGAAATAAATTCCTTTTCTTTATAAATTACCCAGTTTTAGATATTCTGTTATAAGCAACAGAAAATAGACTAAGACACTATATTAATAAAAAAATACAAAGAATATAATTTGTGACATTGATAAAATAAAGTGGGGGGAGGCTATAAAGGACTATCATATAAAGTATGCGATTGAAGTTGTTACCAGTTTGAACAGACTGTCACTCTCCTGGGAATTTTTATAAAATTCCCATTGTAACCATAAATCAAATAACTATAGAATATACATAAAAGGAAATGAAAAGAGAATAAAAACATAGCCCTACCAAAAAAAAATCAACTAGCCACAAAGAAAGATAGAAAAGGAGGAAATGAGAAATAAGCTATGAAAGATTGAAGAAATTACAAAAAAAATCCAGGATTAAAAAATAGGACTCAACTATGTGCTGTCTAAAAGACACTCAGTTTGTCTAATGACACACACAGGCTGAAAGTGAAAGTGAAAGGATGCAAAAATATATTCCATGCAAATGGTAACCAAAAGAGAGGAGGAGTAGCTATACTCATATCAAACAAAATACACTTTGAAACAGAAACTGTTACAATAGACAAAGAAGACCATTGTATAATGATGAAAGGGTGAATTCATCAATAAGATATAACAATTATAAATATTTATGTACCAAACATCACAACTTCTAACTATATAAGGCAAACATTGATAGAATTGAAGGGAGCACTAAGAAAACAGTGACAGACTTCAATAACCAACTTTCAATAATGGCTAGAACAATGAAGCAGAAGAGTAAGGAAAGAGGATTTGAACAGCACTGTAGACCAATTGGACCTAACAAACATATACAGAACACTCCACCAAACATCAGTAGAGTATACATTCTTCTCAAGTGTCCATGTAACATTCCCCAAAATATACCACATGTTAGGCCACAAAACAAGTCTTAAGTTCAAGAAGATGAAAATCATACAAAGCATCTTTTCTGAGCACAATGGAATCAAACTAGAGGACAATAGTAGAAGGAAAACTGAAAAATCAACAAATTTGAAAAAAATTAAACACTTTTAAAAACCAATAGGTCAAGGAAGAAGTAACAAAGGAAATGAGAAAATACCTTGAAATAAAGGAAAATGAGAACACAATATATTAAAACATAGGATGCAGCAAAAGCAGTTCTAAGAAGGAATTTTATAGTAGTAAATGCCCACATTTAAAAAAAAAACTCAAATCAAAAATCTTACATTACACCTTGAAGAACCAGAAAAAGACCTAAACCCAAAGCAATCAGAAGAAATAACAAAGGTTAGAGATAAAACAGAGAATAGAAAAAAAACTAAAAAAAAAAAAAAAAAAAAAAATCAACAAAAGTAAGAGTTTTTTGAAAATATCGACAAAATTGACAAACCTTTAGCTAGACTGACTAGGGATAAAAGAAGACTCAACTAAAATCAGAAAAGAAAGAGGGGGCATGAAAACCAATGCCACAGAAATAAAAAGACTTATAAGAGAATACTATGAACAATTGTACTCCAACAAATTGCATAACCTAGAAGAAACAGATAAATTCCTAGAAACACACTACCTACCAGACTAAATATCATGAAAAAAATAAGAAAATCTAAACAGACAAATAATAAGGAAATTGAATCAATAATCAAAAACTGCCCAACAAAGAAAAGTCGAGGACCAGATAGCTTCACTGAAGAATTCTACCAAACATTTAAAAGAGAACTAGCACTAATCTGCCTGAAACACTTCCAAAAAATTGAAGAAAAGGAAACATTTCCCAAATCATTCTATGAGTCCAGCATTACCCTCATATCAAAGCCAGACAAAGACACAAGAAAAGAAAATTACAGACCAATATGCCTGATGGATATTGATGCAAAAATCCTTAGCAAAATATTAGCAAACAGAATTCAACAGTACATGGATTATAAACCATGTCCATACTACTCACAGCAATGCAGAGTTAATACAATCCCTACCAATGGGATCCTGAATGGATAAAGAAACTGTGAGGGCCAGGCGCCGTGGCTCACACCTGTAATCCTAGCGCTCTGGGAGGCCGAGAAGGGAGTATTACTTGAGGTCAGGAGTTCCAGACCAGCCTGAGGAAGAGCGAGACCCAGTCTCTACTAAAAAAAAAAAAGGAAATAAATTAGCTGGACAACTAAAAATATACATAGAAAAAAATCAGCCAGGCATGATAGCACATGCCTGTAGTCCAGCTACTTGGGAGGCTGAGGCAGTAGGATTGCTTGAGCCCAGGAGTTTGAGGTTGCTATGAGCTAGGCTGACACCATGACACTTTAGCCTGGGCAACAGAGTAAGACTCTTTCTCAAAAAACAAACAAACAAACAAACAAAAAGAAACTGTAAGATATACACATATAAACACAGAGGAGTATTATTCAGTCTTAAAAAAAAAAAAAAAGGTGATCCTGCCATTTGTCACGTAAAATTACCAGACACAGAAATAAATATACTGCATGATCTCACTTACAAGTGAAATCTATTTTTAAAAGTCAAATACATAGACTAAAACAGTGGATACCAGGTGTAGAGGGTGGAGGAGGAAATGAGGAGATTAGGTCAAAGTATATAAAGTAGCAGATGTGAAGGATGAACAAGTCTAGAGATTTAATGTACAACATGAGGACTACAGTTAATAATATTACATTGCATTCAGGATTTTTGCTAAAAAGACATTTTAGATGCTTTTGCCACAAAAAAAGGAGATAACTATGTGAGATGGGGGATATGTTAATATGTTTGACTATAGTGACCACTCCACTAAGTATAAATAAAAACATCATGTTGTATACCTTAAATATATACAATAAACAAAGGAAAAAATAAACTAGAAATCAATAACAGAAAGATAATTGGAAAAATCCCAAAATACTTGGAGATTAAACAACACTTTTTTTTTGAGGCAGGGTCTCACTCTGTTGTCCAGGCTAGAGTACAGTGGTGCCATTATAGCTCACCTCAAACTCCTGGGCTCAAGCCATCCTCCCACCTCAGGCTCCTGAGTAGCTGGGACTAAAGGCACACACCACTACAGCTGGTCTCTATTTTTAGCTGTCTCTATTTTTTATACAGACAGGGTTTCTCAACAGGCTCAGGCTGGTCTCAAACTCCTGGCCTCAAGTGATCCTTCTGCCTTGGTCTCCCAAAGCACTAGGATTACTGGTATGAGCCACTGTGCCCAGCCAACAACACATTTCTAAATAACACTTGGGTCAAAGAAGAAATCTCAACAGAAATTTTTAAATATCTGAACTAAAAGAAAGTGAAAATACAACTTATCAAAATGTGTGATGCAGAAAAGCAGTACTTAGTGAGAAATTTGTAGTAGTGAATGTATATATTAGAAAACAAAAATCTAAAATCAATTATCTAAGCTTCCGATTTAGGACACTAGAAAAAGAAGTAGAGTAGAAGTCAATGAAATTGAAAACAGGAACTCTGGGAGGCCGAGGCAGGAGGATTGCTTAAGCTCAGGAGTTCGAGACCAGCCTGAGCAAGAGTGAAACCCCATCTCCAAAAAAAAAAAAAAAGAAAGAAAATAGGAAATCAAGAAAGAAAATTAACAAAACCAAAGTCTGGTTCTTTAAAAAGATCAATAAAATCAGCCTCTAACCAGGCTAACTAATAAAAACAAAAGAGAGGATGCAAATTACTAATGTCAGAAATGAAAGACGGGACATCACAACAGATCTCATGGGCATTAAAAGGATAATAAAGGATAAAAACACTATAAACAACTCCATGCCCACAAACTCAATAGCCTAGAGGAAACCAATTCCTTGAAAGATACAATCTGCTAAATCTCATGCAAAAAGAAATAGACAATTTGAATTGGCCTATATCTACTAAAGAAATTGAATAATTAAAGAATGACCTTCTAAAACAGAAAGCACCAGGCCCAGATGGGTTCACTGGTTAATGTTACCAAACAACAAAGAAAGCAATTATACCAATTCTCTATAATCTCTTTCAAAAGACAGAAGCAAAGAGAACACTTCCTAATCCATTCCATGAGGTCAGCATTACCCAAATGCCAGAAACAGACAAAGTCATTACAAAAAAAGAAAACTATGGACCAGTGTCTCTCATAAACACAGACATAAAAATTCTCAACAAAATATCAGCAAATCAAATCCAATAATGTATAAAAAGAATTATATACCACAACCAAGTGGGATTTATCCTAGGTATGCAAAGCTGGTTAAACATTCAAAAATCAATTAATGTAATCCATCACATCGACAGGCTTCAGAAGAAATACCACAAGATCATATCATAACTGCAGAAAAAATATTTAAAAACTCTCAGTAAATTAGGAATAGACAAGAGTGTCCTTTACTTGATTTAGAATATCTACAAGAAAATCTACAACTAATATCATAATGATGAGAAACTCAGAGCTTCCCTCCAAGACCAAGAACAAGGCAAGAATACCCCTTTCACCACTGCTTTCCATCACTGTACTAGAAGTCCCAGCTAATGCAGTCAGACAAGAAAAGGAAATAAAAAGTACACAGATTGGGAAGCAGGAAATAAAACTGTTTGCAGATGACATGATCATCTAAACAGAAAAACTGAAACTGACAAAAAAACACTCCAGGAACTAATAAGCTAAAATAGCAAAAGTACAAGATGTAGGTTAATATATAAAAGTCAATCATTTTCCTATATACCAACAATGAACAAGAAGAATTTGAAATTAAAAGCACAATACCATTTACATTAACACTCCCCAAAATAAAATACTTAGTTATAAATCTAACTTAACGCATACAAGATCTATATGAGGAAAACTATAAAACTCTGATGAGAAACTTCTAAGAAGAAAAAAATATTTGAAAAAATAAAATAAATAAAAATAAATAAAACTGATGAGTGACTTCAAAGAATTAAATAAATGGAGAGCTATTTCAAGTTCATGAAATCATAAGGCATATTCTCAAATCAAAATGGAATGACATTAAAATTCAATAACAGGAAACTGGAGAAACTCACAAATACGTGGAAATTAAACAACAGACTCCTAAACAATCAATGGGTCAAAAAACAAATCACAAAAAAAAAAATTTTATAAATTTTTTGAGATAACAAAGACACTACATACCAAAACTTAAGAGATGCAGCTAAAGCAGTGCTCATAGGGAAATTTATATCGATAAATATGTATATTACAAATAGAATAAAGTCGATCACTCAGCCTTCCATCTTAGACTAGAAAAAACTAAACCCAAGCAAAGCAGATAAAAAGAAATAAAGACTAAAATGGAAATAACTAAAATAGAGAATAGTGAAAAGCAATCAAACCAAAAATTAGTCTTTAAAAATATCAACAAAATTTTAAAAACCTTTAACTAGATTAACGAAGGAAAAAAGAGAAAGTACTCAAATTACTAAAATCAGAAATGAAAGAGGGGACTTAACTACCAACTTCATAGAAATAAAAAGTGTTATAAGATAATATTAAAAACACTGTATATCAATAAATTTGATAATTTAGAGGAAATGAATGAACACCCAGAAAATCACATATTACTGAAACTGATTCAAAAACAAATAGGAAATCTGAATAGACCTATAGCAAGAAAAGAGAGCAATTTAGTAATTAAAATACTTTCCCTCCAAAAAAAGCCCAGACCCACATAATGTAACCTACCAAATTTTAGAATAATTAATGTCAATACTTGACAAACTCTTCCAAAAACAGGCACACTTTCAATTCATTTTATGACATCAATATTACCCTGATACCAAACCAGACAAAGGGATCACAAGAAAACCACAGACCAGTATCTTTTACAAATATAAAAAACTCTAAACAAAATACTAGCAAACCAATGGGTATGTGTGTGTGTGTTCCTATGTTCAGTGACATAAAATATTTATACACCATGACAAAGTGAGTTATTCTTACAAGGTTGGCTTAACAACTAATATCAATTAATGTAATACACCAATTAATAGGACAATTTGAGAAAGTCATGATTAAAACACTCAACAAATCAGGAATAGAAAGAAACTCCACCAATATGAAAAACACAACAACTAACATCATATTTGAAGGTAAAAGACTGGATGCTTTCCTCATAAGATCAGGAGCAAAACAAGAATATCCACTATTCAATATTGTACTGGAGGTTCTAGCCAAGGCAATTAGGCAAGAAAAATTAATAAAAGGCATCCAGATTGGAAAGGAAGAATAAAACGATATGTATTTACATTTGACATAGTCTTTACTAGAAAATCACAGAGAATCCACTAAAAATATATTAGAATTAATAAATGAGTTCAGAAGAGATGCAGGAACAAGATCAATATATAAAAATTAATTGTTTTTATACACTTACAATGAATAATCCAAAAATGAAATTAAGAAAAATTCCACTTACAACAGCATCAAAAAATAAGATACTTAGAATAATTTAAGAAGAGCAATTCTGAAAACTATAAAACATTATCGAACAAATTTTAAGAAGATCTAATTATGCCGGGCGCGGTGGCTCACGCCTGTAATCCTAGCACTCTGGGAGGCCGAGGCGGGCAGATCACTCAAGGTCAGGAGTTTGAAACCAGCCTGAGCAAGAGTGAGACCCCGTCTCTACTAAAAATAGAAAGAAATTAATTGGACAACTAAAAATATATAGAAAAAATTAGCCGGGCATGGCAGCGCATGCCTGTAGTCCCAGCTACTCGAGAGGCAGAGGCGGAAGGATCGCTTGAGCCCAGGAGTTTGAGGTTGCTGTGAGCTAGGCTGATGCCACCGCACTCTAGCCCGGGCAACAGAGCGAGACTTTGTCTCAAAAAAAAAAAAAAAAAAATCTAATTATAGTCAAGTACCACACAATGACATTTCCATCAACAACAGCCCACATACGACAGTGATCCCATAAGATTATAATACCATATTTCTACTGTACCTTTTCTATGTTTAGATACATTTAGATCCACAAATACTTACGATTGTGTTACAACTGCCTACAGTATTCAGTACAGTAACATGCTGAATGTAACCCTGTTGTTAAGCGACATATGATTATAAATGGAAAAATATGCCATTTGTGGATCAGATGACTTAATATTAAGATGACAATATTCCCAAATTGATCTACAGATTTATCAAAATTTCTATCAAAATATCAGTTGATTTTTATGTAGAAATTGACAAGCTGATCCTAAAATTCATATGGAATTGCACAGGCCCCAGAATAGCCAAAAAGTCATAAAAAAGAAAAACAAAGTTGGAGAACTCACACTTCCCCCTTTTGAGACTTACAACAAAGCAATAGTAATCAAAAGAGTGTGATATGGCATACGGTTGGGCATATGGATAATGGAACAGAATTAAAGATCTAAAAATAAACCCATATATCTATGGTCAACTGATTTTTGACCAGGGTGATAAGACCAAATCAATGGGGAAAAGAATAGCCTCTTTAGCAAATGGTGCTGGGTAGTTAAATACAAAAGAATGAAGCTTGAACCCTTTCTTCACACCATATACAAAAATTAACTCAAAGTGGATCAAAGACCTAAAAGTAAGAGTAAAAACTATATAACTCTTAGGGAAAACATAAGGGTAGGTCTTCATGACCTCACATTTGACAACGGATTCTTGGATATGACACCAAAGGCATGAGCAACAAAAGAAAAAATAGATAAATTGGATTTAATCAAAAAAACATTTGTGGGCTGGGCGCAGTGGCTCACGCCTGTAATCCTAGCACTCTGGGAGGCCGAGGCGGGTGGATCGATCGCTCAAGGTCAGGAGTTCGAAACCAGCCTGAGCCAAGAGCGAGACCCCGTCTCTACTAAAAATAGAAAGACATTAATTGGCCAACTAAAAATATATAGAAAAAATTAGCCAGGCATGGTGGCGCATGTCTGTAGTCCCACCCACTTGGGAGGCTGAGGCAGAAAGATTGCTTGAGCCCAGGAGTTTGAGGTTGCTGTGAGCTAGGCTGATGCCACCGCACTCACTCTAGCACGGGCAACAGAGTGAGACACTGTCTCAAAAAAAAAAAAAAAAAAATTTGTGTTTCAAAGGACATAATATCAACAATGTGAAAAGACAACACAGAGACTGGGAGGAAATATTTTCAAACCATATATCTGGTGAAGGAATTGTATATAGACTATATAAAGAATTCTTACAACTCAATAGTAAATAGACAACAACACACGGTGTCTCATGCCTATAATCCTAGCACCCTGGGAGGCCAAGGCAGGAGGATCCCTTGGGGCCAGTAGTTCAAACCCAGTATGGGCAACACAGTAAGACCCTGTCTCTACAAAAAAATAAATAAAAATTAACTTGGTCAGGTGACACATGCTTGTAGTCCTAGTTACTTGGGAGGCTGAAGCAGGAGAACTGCTTGAACCCAGGAGTTCGAGGCTGCAGTGGAGCTATGATCACACCACTGCACTCTAGCACTCTAGCCTGGGCAACAGAGCCAAGACCAAGTCTCAAAAAAAAAAAAAAAAAGAATTGGCCAAAGATCTGAATAGACATTTCTCCAAATAAAATATATAAATGGCCAGTGAGTACACAAAATGATGCTCAACATCGTTAGTCGTAAGGGAAATGCAAATCAAAACCTCAATGAGCTATTACTTCACACCCATGGGATGGCTATAATCAAAAAGTCAGGTGCTGGTTAGAATGTGGAGAAACTGGAACTTTCATATGCTGCTGATAGGAATGTAAAATGGTGTAGCCACTTTGGAAAACAACCTGGCAGTTTTTAAAAAGTTAAATACAGTCTGGGCAACACAGCATGACCCTGTCTCTACAAAAAAAAAAAAAATTTAATTAGCTGGGTATGGTGGAACACCTGTAGTCCCTCCCCACTACTCAGGGAAGCTGAGGCAGGAGGGATTGCTTTAGCCAGGAGTTAAGGCTGCAGTGAGCTAAGATCTGGCTACCGCACTCCAGCCTGGGTGACAGAGTAAGACCCTGTCTCCAAAAAAAAAATAAGGTTAAATATAGAATTACCATATGTCACAGTAATTCCACTCTTAGTTACATACCCATCAGAAATGAATCCCTACATCCACACAAAAGCTTATACATCAATGTTTATAGCAGCATTATTCACAATAGCCAAAAGGTAGGAAAAAACCCAAATGTCCATCAACTGATGAATGGACATAAAAAGTACCATGCATTCATACAATAAATATTATTCAGGCATAAAAAGGAATGTAGTACTGATATATGCCACATTACAGATGAATCCTGAAAACATTATGCTAAGTGAAAGAAGTCAGTTTAAAAAACCACATGATTCCATTTATATGAAATGCCCAGAATAGGTAAATCTACAGAAACAAAATAAATTAACAGTTGCACAGGAGGATGAAAGACAGGGACCTATTAGCTGAAGCATACAGGGTTGCTTTCAGAAGTGATGAAATGTTCTAAAGTTGACTGTGATGATGATGGTACATATCTTTGCACATACTTAAAACCACTCAATTGGCCGGGTGCGGTGGCTCATGCCTGTAATCCTAGCACTCTGGGAGGCTGAGGAGGGAGGATTGCTCGAGGTCAGGAGTTTGAGACCAGCCTGAGCAAGAGCGAGACCCTGTCTCTATTAAAAAATGGCAAGAAATTAGCTGGACAACTAAAAATATATAGAAAAAATTGACCGGGCATGGTGGCGCATGCCTGTAGTCCCAGCTACTTGAGAGGCTGAGGCAGAAGAATTGCTTGAGCCCAGGAGTTTGAGGTTGCTGTGAGCTAGGCTGACGCCACAGCACTCTAGCCCAGGCAACAGAGTGAGACTCTGTTTCAAAAGAACAACAACAACAACAAAAAAAAAAAAAACAAATAAAACCACTGAATTATGAACTTTAAGGGTGAATTGTACGGTATGTGAATGATATATCTCAATAAAGCAGTTTAAACGTCTTAAGTCAATTAAGCACTCAAAAAAGTTTAAAAAAATCAAAGTAAATCTAAAGAAATAGTAAAAGACGAAAACTGAAATTGCTGAACTAAAAAAATGAAAAGCTAAAGAATTAAATTTAAATCCAAGAGCCGTTTCCTTGGATGAAAAAATAAAATAAATATGCCCCTGCCTAGTCGAATCAAGAGAAAAATAAAATTATACAAAATCAGGAATGAGAAACGGAAATAACCACCGATGCAATCAAAA
Source organism: Lepilemur ruficaudatus (assembly GCA_963574885.1). Classification (NCBI taxonomy): domain Eukaryota; kingdom Metazoa; phylum Chordata; class Mammalia; order Primates; family Lepilemuridae; genus Lepilemur; species Lepilemur ruficaudatus. Next base: position 23,660 of record CAUYRT010057666.1, read on the forward strand.
AAAAAAAGAAAGAATACTGTGTAACACTCCATTACAATGAACTAGAAATCCTTGCTGAAATGATTTTCTAGGAAAATCATAAATTACCAAAATTAACCCAAGAAAAGTAAGAGAGTATAGATAGACTATAACCCTGAAAGGAATCCAGAGGCAAAGTAGTTTCACTGGTGGTATTTTTCAAATATGTAAAAAAAATTTCTATGTATTTAGAAATTGTTTCAGAGCATAGAAAAATAAAAATCACTTTTTATGAAAATGGCATAATAATGATGCCTAATTTGACAAAGACAGGTCAAGAAAATAAAAAACACTTAAAACTATCATCATTGTAAAATATCTACAAATAAAATCCAGCAGTTCCTTGAGAGAAAAACACACTATGACTAAATAGTTTTTATACTAGGAACACAAGAAAGGATTAATATCAAGCATAAAATGTAAATAATAGATCAAAAAAGATTGTGAAGTGAGCAGTGTAGATAAATTTGGAGATGGAGAGCAGGAAGGTAAAGGAGTTCAGGCCGGCGTTTTCTCTTTCTTTTGTGAAATGGTAACCTGCTGGCAGGGGGAATATGTTGAACACTGGATAGGAGCTAGAGGATAAGAGTGAAGATGGGGGGGAAGCTGACAGAAGAAATGTAAAAAGATTTCCAAGCACTATTGATGACCCAGTTAAAAATTGGAGACCGCTGGGCGTGGTGGCTCACGCCTGTAATCCTAGCACTTTAAGGAGAGGGCAATATATATATATTATATATATACATATATATATATCAGAGAATATATTTACTATTTGATAAGTGGAAGTAGATCATTATGAAGGTCTTCATCCTTGTCATATTTACACTGAGTACGGCGGGGAGGAAGAGGAGGGGTTGGTCTTGCTGTCTTAGGGGTGGCAGA